>ML245016.1:0-61794 GCA_005239495.1 Nicotiana undulata
TATATGCAATGCAGAATGAGGGAAAGGCTCAGGTCTATGCCCGCAATCCCTATATGCATACGTTATATAAAGTAAATCTCCAAAATAACGTAGTTTAAGGGCTTGAGGAAAAACAAGTTGGAAATCTCGAAGAAAATCATTAAATCAATTTCAGAGAATAGTAACGATTGGAAAATCAGTTAGAAATCAATTTACCATGATAAACCTTAAGTTATTATGCAATTTAAATGATAACAGTAATAATAGAGTTTAAAAGGAAACATTATGTAGAAGGAAATAAGGAACTTCAGTGAAAATATCCCGTGCACGCGCTCGTCACCTCACGTACACAGGGTTTTTATAGCAAATACCAGTAAAAATGCCTAAGGGAAATTCCCCAACACAGAGTTAGGCAAGCCATTTACCTCAACTGTGCAAATCAACCGCTAATCACTCTCTTGCCACGAGTATCCAACTCCGGGTGGCCCAAATCTATTCAATTCGATGGGATAACGTAAATATAAATTCAAGAAATCGAAATAACTAATTAATTCAGAAATAATACGCGAGCTTAGAAAATTTGACCAAAACGCCCCTCAAGCCCACGTCTCGGATTCGGGTAAAATTTATATTTTCCGAAATCTTATTCACTCACGATTCTAACCATATGAAAATCTCTCAAATCGGAGGTCAAATACTCAATCACAACCCCAAAATTCGTTCTAGGAAGTTTCTTCTAATTTTTCCCAAATTTCAACTCAAAATCTCGAATTAAGGGTGGAATTTAAGACTAGAATCATGGAAATTAACCTATGATGGTTAGAAATCACTTACCTCGATTACCCACGTGAAAATCCTCTCAAAGATCGCCCTCCCGAGCTCCCACAACTCAAAAATGGTGAAATAACATAACCCTCGGATTTTTTTAGAATATGAACAGGGATTTCCGCAACTGCGGTCCCTTCAACCGCACCTGCGGTCCCACACCTGCGGAATAATCATCGCAGGTGCAGAAAATCACTTAAAGGCCTGGGACCGCTCCTGCGATAGAAAGGTCGCGCCTGCGGTTCCGCGCCTGCAGAGCCCAGGTCGCGCCTGCGATCCCTGACCAGGCCACTAGGACCGCTCCTGCGATAGGAAGGTCGCGCCTGCGGAGCCCAGGTCGTGCCTGCAATCCCTGACCAAGCCACTGGGGATTCGCACCTGCGGAATAAGTCCCGCGCCTGCGTGCTCGCACCTGCGGAAATTCCATCGCAGGTGCGGAACACCAGATACAGGTCATGTTCAGCACTTTGAAATTTTCCAAACTTCCCGTTAAACATCTGAATCGACTCCGAGGACCCCGGGACCTCAACCAAAACAACCAACTGACCCCAATACCTCATTCCAACTTAGTCGAGTCTTAAAAACACGTCCCCTAACATCAAAATATCCAAAAATGCATAGATTCAAGCCTAGGAACTTAGGAATTTTCAAGAATTCACTTCCGACGCCGAACCACGTCTAAACTCGTCCGAATGACCTCAATTTTTGCACACATGTCATAAATGACATTCTGTACCTACTGTCGCTTTCGGAATTCCATTCCGAGTCCGATATCAAAATCTCACCTATCGGCCGAAATCGCCGAAATTCTAACTTTCGCCAATTCAAGCCTAAATCTACGTCTGGCCTCAAAAACACATTCCGAACACGCCCCCAACCCCGAAATCACTCAACGGAGCTGAAGGGGTCGACGTATTTCCATTCCGGATCCGTCTTCACACAGCTCCCGCTCCGGCCCAATTTCTAAGGTCAAAGCTCACCTTAAAGGACTGTATGTCCAAAAACACTCCCATTTTTATCACTCAACGCTTCGACTCGTTCCATTAACCTAATAAGACAATGGAGGGACAGTTATCAGGGTATCGGGGCGCTAACTCTCCAAAACGACCGGCCAGGTCGTTACAGTGGGTAACTAAATGGGTTTTCTATTTTAGGGTGAATTTGTGATTGGGTATGTGACTTTTAGTCGATTTCATGCTTCATTGTCTGAATTAGTGGTTGCAAACACTAATTTATGCCTTTTTTACTAGGGTTATTCTTGAGAAAGATTACCCAAGTCTAGGTAAATAGGCTAACAAGGTATTGGGATGAATTCAAGAGATTGATAGCCCCAATAAAAGGGTAGAAACTAGAGATAGTGATGCCCGACTTGAGCCATTTCATTTCATTTGTTGAAACACCCAATTGGGCTTGAGAAAGCCAATTCGGGAAAAGTCACCCAAATTACCGAGAGGTATTGGGTGAGTAATTTAGTATGAGGTTATGTCATTTGCCCATAATTCACAAGCTTATCCTCGATTTTAGACCCCATTGGCCACTCGCCTAGGAGTAAGTTGCAACCCTAGTGCCTTTAATCATTTGATAAAAATCCACAAAAATATTGTAGTTAGTTAGATAATATTACTTCTTAGACTCAACCTTAGAATAGATACAAAACCAAATTATGTTGAGAAGAGAAATTAAGAACATGAAACACCACTAAATCAAGTAGAAATTTGACTCTCATTTGCATAACTCCCTGTGGATATCGATCCCGACACAGTCGGGTAAAAGCTGCTTCGACCCTGCCTTGCTACTTAAATAGTGGTATAGGTGGGCGTAGATCACTTTTTGGCGTCGTTGCCAGGGAGTTATAACGTTGTTGACTATCTATTTGAGTAGTGGTGTAGATTGTTTTTCTTTCCTTATTTTTGTTAACTCGTGTGTTTTAATCAATACAGGTGCTTATGGCTGATCCTCTAGCAAATATTATACTGGGGGAGGAGGTAGATGATAACGGGGAAGATGAGTTTCATCAAATGCCTCCATCTCAAAGACGGGGCCGACAAGCCAATCTTAATGATAATATTCCAGACCCTCCCCCGCCTCCTCCCAGAGTTGCTCCTAGGGTGATTCCGAATGAGGGATATGCATGTGCAATTGTCACACCCTGAATCCGGGTGGGCAATTTCCAAATCACTAATGCCATGTTGACACTTCTGGAGAAGCGAGGGTATTTCACGGGAGCTCCCCATCAAAATGCCTACAAGAACTTAAAAGGCTTTGTGGACACATGTTGGGGGAGCAATCAAACCAATGTATCGGATGCCTTGAGGCTCAGATTATTTCCTTTCTCTCTCCGAGGGAAGGCCTTGGATTGGCTTGAAAGACTCCCCAATCATTCTATCTCTACATGGGATGAATTGGCGGATAAGTTCATTGGCCAAGTGTTTCTCCCCCGGGTACATGGCAGCTTTGAGAGACGAGATATTGGCATTCAAGCAAGAACCGAATATGCCCCTTCACGAGATTTGGGAACGCTACAGAACTATGGTCAAAGAGTTCCCAAAGAATGACATGACTGAGGCCACGATACAACAGACTTTCTACCGAGGCATTAATACTACTAATCAGTGTGTGGTCAACCAACTCGTTGGGGGAAACTTTATGAAGCTATCTTACAATGAGTCATGTCACATCTTGGATGAAATGGCTGACACTTCGTCAGCATGGCAGAGTCAGGCATAGGTGCCCCAGGGTGATCCAAGTGTGATAAATCTCCACAAAGAGCTTCAGGACCATGGGCAGGCCATTACCGACCTTACCACCACCATGAATCAACTTGCTAAGGCTCAACTTCAACAAATACAAGGGACAAATCAGGTGCATCAAATCAAATGCCAATCAACAATGACCAATGCGACCAAGGAGTGAGTGGGTACAATCAAGAGTATCCCTATGATGAGCAAAAAAAAGGTGTAATGTATGCCAACAATTTTCAAGGGCAAAGGAACAATCAAGGGAATAACCAAAACTGGAACAATCAAAGGCAAGGTAATTGGAACAACAATAACAACTCTAGCAATTGGGGTAACAACAATCAACAATGGGGAAACAACAACAACAATTGGAGCGGGAACAACAATAGCAATTGGGGTGGAAACAAAAATCGAGGGTCGGGTTTTCAAAGGCCCCCGATGTATCAACAACCCAACAATCCACCCCCATATCAATCACAAGGCCAAGGTTCCTCAAGAAATGACATGCCCCGGATCAAGCACATGTTCAAACAAATGATGAACGGAATGCGGATTCGGATGCTCAAATTGCCTCCCACACCACCTCAATTCGAAATCTTGAAGTGCAAATGGGACAAATCTCCCAAGCATTAAACACTCGCCCGAAGGGGGCACTACCTAGTGACATGGTGGTGAACCCTAAGAGTGGAAACAACAACAACAACAACAATACCGGCCATGCAATAGCGGTAACCACAAGGAGTGGTCGATGTGGTGAGGCTAGATCTTCAATGAAAAAGAGAGTTGTTGGTGATGATGACGACTTGAAACATGATGAGGTTCCTATTGAGGTTGAAAATGTGGTTGAAGAACCGGTGAATAGTGAAGTGAGGATTGACATCAATGACAACGAGGAGGAATCACAAAATGACGTGAACCCGTCTAGGGAACACGTAATTGACATACCCGAGCCGGTTGTGCCAAAAGCCAAGGCTCCATTGCCTAAACCTCCTCCTCCCTGTCCTCACAGATTGGCTAAGTAAAATACGGAGAATCGGTTCAAGAAGTTCATATATATGATGAAGAGTTTGTCCATCAACGTTCCATTAGTTGAGGCACTTGAACAAATGCCCGGTTATGCCAAGTTTATGAAAGACTTGGTCACAAAGAAGAGATCCATGGAGTGCGAGACAATCAAGATGACCCATCAAGTGAGTGCAATTGTGCACTCAATGGCACACAAACTAGAGGATCCCGGAGCATTCACTATTCCTTGCGCTATTGGTAGTGCGGATTTTTCCAAGGCATTGTGTGACTTGGGTGCTAGTATCAATTTGATGCCTTACTCTGTCTTTAAAACTTTGGGAATTGGTAAACCTAGAGCAACTTCTATGTGACTTCAAATGGCGGATCGAACTATGAAACGACCCTTGGGAATCATTGATGATGTGTTGGTGTGGGTCGACAAATTCATCTTGCCCACGGATTTTGTGATATTGGATTGTGAGGTCGATTATGAAGTGCCAATTATTTTGGGAAGACCTTGGTAGATGTGGAGGCCGGTGAGCTTACCTTCCGTGTGGGCGATGAAAAGGTCATTTTCCACATTTGCAAATCAATGCGGCAACCCAATAGCACGGAGGTTGTTCTTTTGTGGATCTTGTCACCGAGGTCATAATTGATGAAACAAGCTCAATGATAAATGTTGAAGACCCCGTGGAAGCAGTTTTATTGAATCATGATGATGTTGTGGTGGATGTCCTGAGCGAGTGTGCCAATGCATTTCAAGGCATGGGTTCTTATTCTTATGGACCTCGCAAGCTATCTTAGGATTTGGAAGATCGTAAAACTCCTCCGACAAAGCCATCAATCGAGGAACCACCTACCTTGGAGTTGAAGCCCCTTACACCACACCTCAGGTATGCATACTTTACATGTTATACTTTCTTCTTGCCTAACCCAATTGCAGGTAGATTCTACACTCAAAGTGCTCCAAAGGAGAAAGAAGGCCATAGGTTGGACTCTAGCTGATATTCGGGGCATAAGCCCCGCCTTCTGTATGCACAAAATAATTCTTGAAGATGGTGCAAGACCCTCCGTAGAAAACCAACGGAGGTTGAATGAGGCAATGCAGGAGGTGGTCAAAAAGGAGACAATCAAGTGGCTCGATGTTGGGGTCATCTACCCAATATCTCATAGTGCTTGGACTTCTCCAGCCCAATATGTTCATGTAATGACCCGATCGATTGTTTGGTGTTATAGAACCCCGTGCCCCTAAATGAGACTTCCCGTACTTGTTTTTAGTGATTTATGACTTGCAGGTATGGTTAGTTCAGGATTCGAGAGAGTTGGGTGGAATTTGGAACACTTAGTTCCTTAAGGTTGGCCTTAAAGGCCAAGTTTGACTTCGGTCAACATTTCTAGTAAACGACCTCGGAATCGATATTTGAAAGTTCCAATAGGTTTGTATGATGATTTCGGACTTGGGCGTATGTTCGGAACGGGTTTTGGATGACCTGGGAGCATTTCGGCGCCAAATAGCGAAATATGATTCTTTAAGTACAAAAATAGAGGTTTGGGACGTGTTTTTGTGATATCGAGGTCTGAACAAAATTCCGAGATTGGAAATGGTTCCGTCATGTCATTTAATACTTGCTCGCCAAATTCGGTGTCATTCCGAGTAGTATAGCTATGTTTAGGCATGTTCAAAGTGAATTCAAGAACTTAAAGTTCATAAGTTGGATTTAGTTGGTTATGGGGTATGATTCTTAGATTTAATGTTGTTTCGGACGTTCCGAAAGTTTGAGCGAGTCCATATTATGATTTAGAACTTGTTGGTATATTTAGACGGGGCCTCGGAGGCCCAAGATGCCATTCGGACGTCGCGCGAGGCAAGTGCAAGCTCTAAAAGAGTTGCTGGTGCACCAAATCTGGTGCGACCGCACCTGCGGTTGGCCAGCCGCAGGTGCGAGACTGCAGAAGCGGTACCAGCCTCGTAGATGCGGCCTTTGAGCGGATGCCCAGGTTTCGCAGGTGCGGTCCTTTTTCCGCAGAAGCGGAGCCGCAGGTGCGGGCTCCCATTCCGCAGGTGCGACCCCTGCCCTTTTTCCCCTTTTCACATATGCGGACATTGGTCCGCAGAAGCGAGACTGCAGGTGCGGTCCACTCGCCACAGGTGCGAAAGTGCTGGAGGCAGTGGGGTCGTTTTAAAACCGGGACTTAGACATTTTTTAGGTCATTTATTGTATTCTTGGGCGATTTAGGAGCTTCCAAAGGAGGGATTTCAACTTAACACCTTGAGGTAAAGTATTTCCTACTTAGTGTGAGTTATTACTTAGTTTTTAGGTAGATTAAAACACAAAAATTAGTGAAAATCATGGATTTTGAGCAAAAACCTAGGGTTTTGATAAAATAGGATTTTGACCACGAAAGTTTTTATGGAAACTAGTAAAAATCATATATTATTGATCCTTAGGTTATGGGTAACAACTTCCTTTGAATATTTCCAGAATCCGAGAATGTGGGCCCGGGGGTGAATTTTTGGAATCTTGCAAAACTAGGTTGGATAGCCATCTAAATAGGAAATTGTGAACTTTCGAACATAGATTGACTAATTCGTGTGATGTTTGGTTAGTTTCGAGTTGTTGGGCGACATATTCGGGGATTCGGGCGCATTCTTGAATCGGGAAGTAGGCTTGAAATGAGGTAAGTCTCCTTTCTAATCTCGTACGAGGGAACTTTCCCCTATGTGAAATAATTGATTATGTAAATGACTTGTGGAGGAATACGTACGTAATAAGTGACGAGAGTCCGTGCGTAGTGACTATCTTGTTATGTCCGGGTAGTTAGGTTTACACCATGCCTTGTGAACGTTGTTCATTGAATTACATGTGTTAATTTCTTTGAACGAAAATTTATATTGATAACTTAAGAACTTAAAAGGTTTCAAGTAAATCCTTAGATTGGAAAGAAATGGATTAAGGAAATGTGTTATGCTTATGTGAAACCACTTCGCAATTATATTCCACGAGCGGGGTGATATCTTCCGCTACTCTCATGCGAGCGGGCCGTTCACCTCGGCAAGGTTAATAGATGCATCTATGGTTCGCGCCGTTCGACTTTTCGGCAGTGCAGATTTATTATTTTGTTGGATCGGGTCGTACATCCTCGTCGGCACACTATGCACATGTTACCTGCTTGATATATTTTTGTGATTGTTAAACTGTTAAATGACCTGGAAAATGAATTAGTAACATGTATGATAGGAATTTGACATATAAGTATACCTGTGGGAAGACTTGGCATTTCTTGTCTTTATTAATTTTTCATAATTGCTATTCATGCTTAGTTTTACCTTTAAATATATTGTTTTGGCCCTAGTAAGTGCCAAGTCGACCTCTCGTCACTAATTCTTCGAGATTAGAATGGATACTTACTAGGTACATAATGTTTATGTACTCATGCTACGCTTCTGTACTTAATTGTACAGGTTCTGAGGCAGGTGCATCTGGTTATCAGTACGGAGCTTGTTCTTGATTTTCTCGAGGTCAGAGATTTCACGGTGATCTTCTTCCCTTGATGCCGTTCAGCAGCACGTTGGAGTCTTTCCCTTTTCTTTTATTATTCTGTCTATATCCTCTCAGTCAGTAGGATAGATGATCATTTTGATTTCTTCTACTAGATGTCTTTAAACTTGTGACACTAGTTCCTGGCACGCGCACATTGGTAGACTTTTCTTTTGGATATGTAATTATTTAAATTTAACTCCTTGTTCATTGCAATTAAATTTGCCTATGATATTTGTTGTCTTCACACGTCTTGAGACAAAAACTTAAGTATTATCAAAATGTTTTTTATAACATTAAATGGAACTCACTAGATGAATAGTAACGGCTTGCCTGACATCGGTGTTGGGCGCCATCATGACCTAAATTAGGATTTGGGTCGTGATAATATGGTATCAAAGCTCTAGGTTCACGTAGGTCTCACAAGTTACGGGCAAACCTAATAGAGTCTTGTGGATCGGTACGGAGAGGTCTCTATTTATCTTCGGGAGGCTATAGGCACTACAACAAAAAAAGGCTTTAGCGGCAATTAAAAAAGGCATTGGCGGAAATAACAATAGCCGTTATATCATTTACCAGCCATTGATGTTTAGCTGCTGAAATCAGGGTCGGCAAAGCCTTTAGCGGCGTTTCTCACAAAAGCTGGTAAAAGGTCTGACTTATTGCCGCTAAATATCATTTGCTTTAACGATAATTGTTTGCAGCAATTATGATGGCCGCTAAATCCAATCTAAAATGGCTGGTAATGCTCCTTTAACGTCCATTTTTATAGCAACTAAATTCAGAACAATTGTCGTTAAAGTACATACATTTAGCGGTAATTGTTTTGTGGCAATTAGAATGGATATAATAATTCTTCTGAAAACAAATTAGTATGTCTTTTTAGCATCTATTTTAATGGCTGGTA
The DNA here is from genome assembly GCA_005239495.1 of Nicotiana undulata. Lineage (NCBI taxonomy): Eukaryota > Viridiplantae > Streptophyta > Magnoliopsida > Solanales > Solanaceae > Nicotiana > Nicotiana undulata. The sequence goes on from ML245016.1 coordinate 8,994, forward strand.
AATTCAATAAAATTGCCGCTAAAAGTCATCTTTAACATCAATTATAATGGCTAGAATATTCCCTGTGAAAATATCATTATTTGCCCATTTATCATCTATTTTTATAATCAGTATATCTTGTTAAATTGGCGCTAAAATTCACAAGCTATAACGACAATACTTTAGAGACCATTAACAATAGCTACTACATTCGTTTAAAAATTGATCCAAATAATAAAATATATTAATATTAGTTCATAAAAACACAATGTATCTCATTATTATCTTAACAAACAAAAGGAAGTACTAATCCGAAATAATAATATCACAGTAACTTAAAAATAAACTTATATTGTTTGAAGCAAATAGATAACGTCATTATATTACTAATCCTAATGAATACTAGTCTTCGAATCATTTCTGCAACGCTTCTTCATATTGAAATCTTCCACCCACTAAATTACCGATCATCAAACTGTAAGGCCTGAAATTATAAAATAACTATGTCAATAGATGAAATATAATAGTCTTAAACTTGGATGTTTATTGAGCAAAAGTATTAAATTCATATATCATGGCATACATGTTTGATTTAGAGGAAAACACAGTGCCCTAATAATAGATTTTATAAGTTAAATAGAGCTCATATTAGTTCGACTATCATATTGACTTTTACAAGTATATGATTGTAGTACAAGTGTACAACAACTACTATGTCTCAATCCTAAGCTAGTTGGAGTTTGCATTATAAATCACTCACCGTCCATTTTGCTCATTTTGGACTCGTCACACTCCAAATCTACAATCAAACAATATCCTGGAAAAAGAACTAGAGGGAAGAAAAAAGGAGAGAATGTCTGCAAACAATATTAGTTAAACACATCTAAGAAAGTTTGCGATGCACTGTAGATGTACACATAAGCATGGAACTGTTCTTCTTCTAGCCAACATTAAATATAAGACAGAAATGATAACACCAATATAGATAGCAAAAACATATATTTTCCGAAAGTCAATAAGAGACAAGACCACTCCATTGATCCATCGGTATATGACTTGGTCTATTTTTTAGCAAAGTATCTTTATTCTTATATTTCTCATATACTCACTTTTTAAATCGCACTTGTAATCATTCCATTTCTTTCCTAGTGACTTTAAGACATAAGATTCTTCCTTTTTGGGATAGAGAACTTCTTCTAAAAAAATAAGGCCAACATTTTGCAGAAAAACATCATGTATAAAAGAAGAAGAAGAAGAAGAAGAAGAAGAAGAAGAAGAAGAAGAAGAAGAAGAAGATACCGTCACAAAATCCACAAATTTCTTCTTTTCCTCCTTGTTAAAATTTCTCCCATCATCTGCATGTAGAGGTGTAAGTTCTGGAGTTCTCGCAATAATTCCTAGAAAGCTATCAAGCTTTCGACCTTTTTCTCCAACAGCTTGGTTACGATATTAAACGATACATAACTTATCTTCCCTGGAGGAAGCTTCCAAATATCGTTTAGTAAAGTACGCCCACGAACCTTTCTTGGCTTCGAATTACCTATCAAATGGACAAAACTTATACGGTTAAGCACCTGAGAGATGCTTTGAAATTTGCTAAAAATAGTATCATGATAAAACAACAAAAGAAAAAACAACATATGTTTCAACACTAAATATAAGCCAACATGTAAGTGTTTATCTTCAATTAAATAGTGAATGTACACAAGACCTTCAAAGACACTCTAATTTGCATTAGTTCTCAAATTTCAAGCCTGAGAGCAGCTACTTAACTTTCTAGCACTTAATGTTCATAATAAGTAGACCAACTAAAAGATGTAAATGGTAAAATCAAGCCCATGGAGAAACTTCTAAATCACCGTAATTTTTTAGCTAAGACAAGTTCATGGAATTATAGGCTAAAAGGAGATAAAAACTAAACAAAAGGCAAATAGCGATTTATAAAGATGGCCAGATTTTCAAAAATGCAAAGGACGAACCAATTTCAACAGAATATGCGAAGCCTAAAAGGGTATTTCAGTAGTGGATTGCCATACTTGTGTTGTTAGGTTGCATTGTTGGTTTCCTATAATTTAGTATTTAGCTATGTGGTGTAGTTTTCCGGATGTAAATGTATTTTGTAGTTTGATTGCTTGTAATGGAATTTGGTCCTTTTTCAAATGTAAAGTATGTACTCTATTTTCATGTTTTAATGACACTGGCAATGTGTTATGAGCCTCTAATATAAGTTGCATACAACAGATCATGAAGTTGCTAAGAAATGGCAAAATTACTGTTGTTATATACCAGTTTTACCGTAAAGAAAGTTTATGCATCCAAGTTCATAATATTTCCCCCCAAAAAAATGCAGGATACAAGCTCGATATGGTTAAGTAGCAGCAAAGCTAACTTATGTATCATCTTGTAAAGGTGAATGTTTTCTCTTAACAATGTTAAATCCACACATGGTACAATGAAAAGTGCAAAGGGCTAGGAACGACGAAGATAATATTTTGGTACACATAGTTGTTGCTACCAAAAAAAATGTTGAAGATACTTATGGAAATCTCATATATAGTAAGCATAAAGAAATACATTAATTGCAAAGATTTTAATACATAAAACAGTGAAAATGATGCATAGCCTTCTTGAGAAGCCGCAAACAGCGAAAATGATGCATAACACTTAGGCCTCCTAAAAGAAATTGGCCCCAATCCATAACATAACACACCATAGACTAAATCAGTCTAGTACTAGATGTCAAGTTTTGATCCTAGAAGGAAGGCATAACAGGAAATATCTTCCTGATAATCTCCGTAATAGATAGCAATCACAATACCAAAATAACTTAACACTAATCCATTGCATTAAACAAATTCAAATAAAATTCTTAAATATACGTTAGAGGTAATTTTTTGCAGCAACTAAATGCTGAAAATAGAGGTGTTGCATGAGATATTGATGGATGTGAGTTGAAAATATGGGTGATACCTGAAGATTTAAAGGTACTAAACAAATCTGGAAAAAATGTTGTCCTCAACCTTAATTTACCCAAAAAGGTAATCATCAATCAGCTATCTTTCCAGCATGTTGAAGAGAATACCAGCCTTTCTTTCTGATAAACTCTTTATCATGTTGGGACAGATAGGGATTAGAGATAACATGGAGAATTATAGTGAATGAATTCATTAATTTAAATATAGACAGATAAGGGTGACAGAGGTAGTAAGTTAAAAGAGTTGGAGTTTTATTAGTAGGATACATATAGACATGTAAATGAGATGAATGTGAAAGTGCTTTGGGCTTTATTAGTGGTACGGACTACAGATAAAAATGATCTTACTGATTAAAAAATGGCATTGTGTCTCTAAACCTAAATCTAAGCTAAGAATTTCATCAAATACAATAACAACAACAACACGCCAATTGTATTCCAAATATTGCTTTTAGAATCTTTAATAATAGTGAGATTTCTTTTCAATGTTGATTTCAAGTTTCGAATAAAGCTTGAAAAAGTTAAAATAAAACCAGTTATTGAGACTTAGCATTTGCACTTGGTCACAAAATATTAAGCGTCTAAACTAGAGACTCCACAGAATGAAAAGCAAGCATTTCATGGAGATATAGAATTGACCTAATATCTAATATATGTAGTACTCTTTCTTTGATTTCCTAAATTTGGGGATTCAAAACTTAATCCTCCTCCAATCTGTAGAAGAAGTACTATAATAAACATATTCTTGCAAATTATATCCATTTACACCTAAATTTGGGGTTTCATGCATATTCCCCTTTCAAGCCAAAAACAAGAACAAACAGATTCTTCCAAAGAATCATGTCCCCTGACAAAAATAATTCAGTTGGGCAGGACGATGATCTTGATAATTTCTTTCAAGTAACTTTTCGATGTTAAGTGTGATTCACAAAATCAATATATGAAGGCAGAATGAGCAGAACTTCTTTGCTGAATTTTCTTGGATATTTTACTATAATTACCGGAATATATGCTCTTTGTAGACCTATTCTACATGAGTAAATGTCCACCTTTTTAAGTGTTGTCTAGTTCTATATACAAATACAGTAGAACTCACTTAAAATGAAGTTGACGTTTCTTTATGGCCAATACAATTAGTGGAAACTAAATATGCCCAAATAAGCTATAGAGTTAATTAAAAAATACTAGATCAAAATAGTGAAAATTCTGGAAACATATTTCAAGAAAGAGGAATTAATTTTCTACAACAACAAAAGGGTGCACAATTGATCAACAACAATAGGATAATCATATTTTACAAAAATTACCCAAAATCAATTAATTTGGAGATCATTCAGCCAAGACTAGTGTAACACAAGAAAAAGACTCTAGAAAGAGAAAATGACCTCACCCACCCACCCCCACCACCACCGACCCACCCAAAGTTAAAGAAGACGCAACGAAGAGTTTACACAAGAAATTTTTGAATCTAAATTAGCCCATGTATGCAATCAACCAAACAAGCATTACTCAATCTATAAGAAAACCCAATTCTGCCCAAAAAGAAAAAGTCTAATCAAGAAAAACATTATACACAACACAGAACCGGAAAAACAAGGCAAAAGGTAACAAAATTATCCCAATAGAAACATTAACTATCAACCCAATAAAAATATTCAAGAAGCACTAAGCAAAATACCACATTTAGCATTACTGGTTTCTTGAATAAAAACAAAGGAAGAATTTCATCAAGTGTTTAAGAGAAATTTTAGCCTCAATGTCCAACAAACAAAATCCTATCTCTTTAATATCATTTGGTGAATAACATTGAAATAAAATGATTTGTACCTCGTTACTTAGCAACAAATGTCCTTCCTTCCACTTTGAGAACAATTTTCATAATAGAGATATGAAAAAGAAGAAAAATAGTTCAATCCCTCAAGATATGGTTGAATTTGGATTATTATAATCACAGAATATGCAAATTAATTGAACTGAAAGTTGATAATCTCAAGTCTGGATGATTATTTTTGCTATTTAAAAAAAATTAGGTCATAGGGGCAATACAATAAAAGGAAGGACATGGTGAAACAGAAGATTAAAAAAAGGCAGAAACTAGAGAGGCCACAACCCAGAATCTTGTTCTCTTAATTCTGCATAGTAGTAGCCTTCGTAAACATACAGAGGAACCAATTCAAAAATAATAGAGTAATAGAGTAATCAATTCAATCAATCGACTATCATTCTAACAACAGCCAGATATCACAAACGACTTAGCAAACACAGAAAAAACTATACTTTCACAAATCCCAAAATGATATAGTTGGATATCAGAAATCAGAGATTGGTACCTGGTAAGCATAATTTTTTGAACGATAAAGACAAGAAATTGAAGGAGAAGAATGATTTTTGCAACAATCTTGAAACCTACACGAAAAGAGAAGTTGGAGACGGATGAGAAGGGGGAGATTGATAGCGAAGATTGAGCATAATCGAGCAGCATCAACCCAATTCCCAAAATCAATTGTAAAAGACACATGCTGGGCAAGAAGAGAATTTACCTGGGGATGCCGGAGAGCGTGGCAAGGGAGAAGACTGTGGCAACGATGTTGTGAAGCACGTAGGTTTTTCTACGGCGTGTCAGTGTCCCTTTCGAATTGATTTCATGCGGCATGCGTTGTTCAGATTAAAGGGAATATGTTTTCCTATTGTTTTCTAATTTGAGAGAATGTAATTTCTTGTCCAAACAAATTGGAGGGAAAGATTTTATTTTATTTGTGTACAGAGGGAAAGTTAAAACAATAAATATTTGATTCAATGAGTGATTTTTTGTGGCAAATTTTTTTTATTGTCGGTAAAAGGATATCTTTTACTGGATAATGGTCATATGCCGCTAATATTTTAGCTTAGATAATTCATTAGTGGCAATTACCTTATTGCCGCTAAATAATTGCCACCTACGACTTTTTTGTAGTAGTGAGGGTGTTAGGAAATCTCTCTTTATTCATCTTCTATCATGCAGTTGATGGTATGATAAATCTCACTCTTCTATTCTCTCACAGATGGTGAGGACGCGCACAGCTGATGTTCCGGACTCGGGAGGGGCCGCTACCCCCGTCATTAGAGGCCGAGACAGAGGTCGGGGGAGGGCACTGGCCCAAGGTAGGGGACAAGGATGTCCCAGAGCTGCCCTAGTTGCACCACCAGCGGATCCAGCAGGGGATCCTACTATTGAGGAGCAGGGNTTTCATGCATATTCCCCTTTCAAGCCAAAAACAAGAACAAACAGATTCTTCCAAAGAATCATGTCCCCTGACAAAAATAATTCAGTTGGGCAGGACGATGATCTTGATAATTTCTTTCAAGTAACTTTTCGATGTTAAGTGTGATTCACAAAATCAATATATGAAGGCAGAATGAGCAGAACTTCTTTGCTGAATTTTCTTGGATATTTTACTATAATTACCGGAATATATGCTCTTTGTAGACCTATTCTACATGAGTAAATGTCCACCTTTTTAAGTGTTGTCTAGTTCTATATACAAATACAGTAGAACTCACTTAAAATGAAGTTGACGTTTCTTTATGGCCAATACAATTAGTGGAAACTAAATATGCCCAAATAAGCTATAGAGTTAATTAAAAAATACTAGATCAAAATAGTGAAAATTCTGGAAACATATTTCAAGAAAGAGGAATTAATTTTCTACAACAACAAAAGGGTGCACAATTGATCAACAACAATAGGATAATCATATTTTACAAAAATTACCCAAAATCAATTAATTTGGAGATCATTCAGCCAAGACTAGTGTAACACAAGAAAAAGACTCTAGAAAGAGAAAATGACCTCACCCACCCACCCACCCCCACCACCACCGACCCACCCAAAGTTAAAGAAGACGCAACGAAGAGTTTACACAAGAAATTTTTGAATCTAAATTAGCCCATGTATGCAATCAACCAAACAAGCATTACTCAATCTATAAGAAAACCCAATTCTGCCCAAAAAGAAAAAGTCTAATCAAGAAAAACATTATACACAACACAGAACCGGAAAAACAAGGCAAAAGGTAACAAAATTATCCCAATAGAAACATTAACTATCAACCCAATAAAAATATTCAAGAAGCACTAAGCAAAATACCACATTTAGCATTACTGGTTTCTTGAATAAAAACAAAGGAAGAATTTCATCAAGTGTTTAAGAGAAATTTTAGCTTCAATGTCCAACAAACAAAATCCTATCTCTTTAATATCATTTGGTGAATAACATTGAAATAAAATGATTTGTACCTCGTTACTTAGCAACAAATGTCCTTCCTTCCACTTTGAGAACAATTTTCATAATAGAGATATGAAAAAGAAGAAAAATAGTTCAATCCCTCAAGATATGGTTGAATTTGGATTATTATAATCACAGAATATGCAAATTAATTGAACTGAAAGTTGATAATCTCAAGTCTGGATGATTATTTTTGCTATTTAAAAAAAATTAGGTCATAGGGGCAATACAATAAAAGGAAGGACATGGTGAAACAGAAGATTAAAAAAAGGCAGAAACTAGAGAGGCCACAACCCAGAATCTTGTTCTCTTAATTCTGCATAGTAGTAGCCTTCGTAAACATACAGAGGAACCAATTCAAAAATAATAGAGTAATAGAGTAATCAATTCAATCAATCGACTATCATTCTAACAACAGCCAGATATCACAAACGACTTAGCAAACACAGAAAAAACTATACTTTCACAAATCCCAAAATGATATAGTTGGATATCAGAAATCAGAGATTGGTACCTGGTAAGCATAATTTTTTGAACGATAAAGACAAGAAATTGAAGGAGAAGAATGATTTTTGCAACAATCTTGAAACCTACACGAAAAGAGAAGTTGGAGACGGATGAGAAGGGGGAGATTGATAGCGAAGATTGAGCATAATCGAGCAGCATCAACCCAATTCCCAAAATCAATTGTAAAAGACACATGCTGGGCAAGAAGAGAATTTACCTGGGGATGCCGGAGAGCGTGGCAAGGGAGAAGACTGTGGCAACGATGTTGTGAAGCACGTAGGTTTTTCTACGGCGTGTCAGTGTCCCTTTCGAATTGATTTCATGCGGCATGCGTTGTTCAGATTAAAGGGAATATGTTTTCCTATTGTTTTCTAATTTGAGAGAATGTAATTTCTTGTCCAAACAAATTGGAGGGAAAGATTTTATTTTATTTGTGTACAGAGGGAAAGTTAAAACAATAAATATTTGATTCAATGAGTGATTTTTTGTGGCAAATTTTTTTTATTGTCGGTAAAAGGATATCTTTTACTGGATAATGGTCATATGCCGCTAATATTTTAGCTTAGATAATTCATTAGTGGCAATTACCTTATTGCCGCTAAATAATTGCCACCTACGACTTTTTTGTAGTAGTGAGGGTGTTAGGAAATCTCTCTTTATTCATCTTCTATCATGCAGTTGATGGTATGATAAATCTCACTCTTCTATTCTCTCACAGATGGTGAGGACGCGCACAGCTGATGTTCCGGACTCGGGAGGGGCCGCTACCCCCGTCATTAGAGGCCGAGACAGAGGTCGGGGGAGGGCACTGGCCCAAGGTAGGGGACAAGGATGTCCCAGAGCTGCCCTAGTTGCACCACCAGCGGATCCAGCAGGGGATCCTACTATTGAGGAGCAGGGTGAGGCGCCCGCAGCAGATCCTGCCCCGGTGGATTTTATGACGGCACCGGACTTCCAAGAGGTTATGGGCCGTATGATGCAGTTCATGGATACTATGACCTAGGCTGGTTTATTTCCAGCAGACCCGGACACATATGAGGCAGTAGGGGGAGCCCATACCCCTACTTCCCCGGCCACAGGTCATGTAGCAGCGGTCTATCAAACTCCAGGTACATTGCCCGCGGGTGGGGCCCAGCCAGTAGCGGTAGCAGCACCTAAGCCCAGATTAGCTGTAGACGGTGATCTGCAGAAGCTATTAGACAGATGGACCAGACTGCACCCTCTTATCTTTGGAGGCGAGCGTCGTGAGGATGCTCAGGACTTTATCGATAGGTGCAGGGACAGACAGCACAACATGAGGATACTGGAGTCTCATGGAGTTGACTTCACTACTTTCCAGGTAGAGGGTAGGGCCCATAGATGGTGGCAGTCTTATGTTCTTGGAAGACCAGCGGATTCTCCCCCCATCACCTGGGAGCAGTTCACTCAGTTATTCCTGGACAGGTATATTCCACCCTCTGAGAAGGAAGAGCTGCGGTATCAGTTTGAGCAGTTGGAGCAAGGTCAGATGTTAGTGATCGACTACGAGGCGAGGTTTTCTAAGTTGTCTCGTCATGCACTTATGATACTTCCTACTAACGCAGAGAAAGTTCGGAGGTTTGTAGCAGGGTTTCACACTGGTATTAGGGTCAACATGGCCCGTGAGGTGGAGATGGGAACTCCTTATCAGCTTGTAGTGGAGATTGCTCGCATGATTGAGGGCTATCGTTTGAGGAGGAGAGAGTAGGGACAGCAGGATAAGAGGGCTCGGTTTTCTGGAGATTTTAGAGGTACCCCCCCCCCTCCCCCACCACCACCGCTAGGGGAAGAGGTCAGTTTGGTAAAGGTCAGCCCAACATGCCCTCATATTTAGCACCCCCGCCACCTTCTCGAGGTGCTCTAGTGAGGCCTTATTTCAGTGCGATGCCGGAGAGTTCTTATCTCCTACCAGCTATTCAGGGTTCCTTCGGTAGGTATTCTAGTCATCAGAGATCTTCCAGCTCTTACTTCAGTGCTATGCCGGAGAGTTCATACTGTCCTCCAGCTATTCAGGGTTCTTCCTCAGGGCAACAGAGTATGATGTCGAGAGGTTGTTATGAGTGTGGGGATCCAGGTCACATGAAGAGGTTTTGTCCCAGACTTCGGGGCAAGGCAATGCAGCAGGGTCATCAGCCTATGGTTTCAGCACCGGCAATCCAACCATCCAGAGGTAGAGGGAAGGCTGGTAGAGGTCGTCCTAGAGGTGGAGGCCAGGCAGGGGGAGCTCAGTCGGCTCCTGTTCAGTCGGGTAGAGGCCAGTCAGCCGGCGCTCCATCCAGATTCTATTCTTTCCCGTCCAGACCAGATGAGGTGGCCTCAAATGCCGTAATCATAGGTATTATTTCGGTATACGGTAGGGATGCTTTGGTATTATTTGATCCAGGGTCTACCTATTCATATGTATCATCCTTGTTTGTACATTTCCTGGATATTCCTCGTGAGCCCTTGGTTACTCATGTTTATGTGTCCACCCCTTGGGAGACTCTGTGGTTGTGGACCGGATCGATCGGTCCAGTGTGGTTACATTCTATGGGTTCGAGATCAGAGCATACCTCTTGTTACTTGATATGACTGATTTTGAGGTCATCTTAGGCATGGATTGGTTATCTCCTTACCATGCCATTCTAGATTGTCATGCCAAGACTGTCACTTTATCCATGCCCGAGTTGCCGAGATTGGAGTGGAGAGGTTCCTTAGTTAGTGCAGCTAGTCGGGTTGTTTCCTTTCTGAAGGCTCGACGTATGGTCGAGAAGGGTTGTTTGGCTTATCTTGCTTATGTGCGGGACACCACCGCCGAGCCTCCGACGATTGATTTAGTGCCAGTAGTTTGAGAGTTTGCTGATATATTTCCTTCAAACCTTCCAGGCATGCCACCGGATCGTGATATTGACTTTTGCATTGACTTAGCTCCAGGAACCCATCCCTATATATATTCCCCCATACCGCACGGCTCCGAATGAATTAAAATAATTTAAGGAACAACTTGAGGAGCTATTAGATAAGGGGTTTATCAGACCGAGTGTATCGCCTTGGGGTGATCCAGTGTTATTTGTGAAAAAGAAGGATGGAACTATGCGGATGTGTATTGACTACCACCAATTGAACAAAGTCACCATCAAGAACAAGTACCCGTTTCTGTGAATTGATGATTGAGTTAACCGGTTGCAGGGTGCTCGGGTGTTTTCTAAGATTGACTTAAGATCAGGGTACCACCAGTTGAAGATTCAGGACTCTGATGTTCCGAAGACTGCCTTTCGTATGAGATATGGTCATTACGAGTTCTTGGTTGATGTCCTTTGGCTTGACTAATGCCCCAACAACATTTATGGATTTGATGAACAGGGTTTTCAGGCCTTATATTGATTATTTTTTCATTGTATTCATTGATGACATTTTGATCTACTCCCGTAGCCTGGGGGAGCACGAGCAGCATTTGAGAGTAGTGCTCCAGACCTTGCTGGAACAAAAGTTGTACGCTAAGTTCTCCAAGTGTGAGTTCTAGCTAGATTCAGTGGCATTCTTGGGACATGTGGTATCCGGAGAGGGTACCAAGGTGGATCCTAAGAAGATTGAGGAAATTCAGAGTTGGCCACGCCCTACTTCAGCGACAGAGATCAGGAGCTTCTTGGGATTGGCAGGTTATTATCGCTGATTTGTGGAGGGCTTTTCATCCATTGCATCCCCTATGACTAGGTTGAACCAGAAGGGTTCCCCATTCCGATGGTCTGACGAGTGTGAGGCGAGCTTCCAGAAGCTCAAGACAGCCTTAACCACAGCACCAGCTCTAGTGTTGCCTTCCGGTTCTGGGATGTATATCGTTTATTGCGATGCTTCAAGCGTCGATTTGGGATGCATGTTGATGCAGTAGGGGAGAGTTATTGCATATGATTCACTTCAGCTGAAGGTTCATGAGAAGAACAACCTTGTGCACGATTTGGAGGTGGCAGCGATTGTGTGTGCTCTTTAGATTTGCAGGCATTACTTGTATGGGGTGTCTTTTGAGGTTTATACAGACCACCGCATCTTGCAGCATTTGTTCAAGCAAAGGGATATTTATTTGAGACGTCGTAGATGGCTTGAGTTTTTGAAGGACTATGACATCACCATCCTCTATCATCCGGGCAAGGCAAATGTGGTTGCAGATGCCTTAAGCAGGAAGGCAGAGAGCATGGGTAGCTTGGCATTCATTTCGGCAGAGAAGAGACCACTAGCTTTGGACATTCAGTCCTTGGCTAACCGCCAGGTGGGGTTGGACCTTTCATAGACCAGCCGAGTTCTTGCACGTTTTGTTTCTCAGTCTTTATTGTTGGAGGAAATCAAGGCTCGGCAATTTGATGATCCACACTTGGCAGTTCTCCGGGAGACAGTACTACAGGGTGGTGCCAAGGAGGTTTCTATTAGCGAGGATGGTTTTTTGAGACTTCAGGGTCGCCTATGTGTTTCTAATGTTGATGGCCTGAGGGAGAGGATTCTAGAGGAGGCTCATAGTTCCCGGTATTCTATTCATCCTGGTGCTACGAAGATGTATCGTGACCTGAGGCAGCACTACTGGTGGAGGCGGATGAAGAAATACATAGTGGAGTATGTGTCTAGGTGTCTAAATTACCAGCAGGTTAAGTATGAGCACCAGAGGCCAGGAGGCCTACTCCCACAGATGCCTATACCTGAGTGGAAATGGGAGCGCATCACTATGGACTTCGTAGTTGGGTTGCCACGGAACTTGCGGAAGTTCGATGCGGTTTGGGTTATTTTGGACAGATTGACCAAGTCGGCACATTTCATTCCGGTAGATACTACTTACACTTTAGAGAGGTTGGCCTAGATCTACATTCGGGAGATAGTTTGGTTGCACGGTGTGCCTGTGTCCATTATATCAGATAGAGGTCCTCAGTTCACCTCGCACTTCTGGAGGGCAGTACAGAGTGAGTTGGGCACCCGGGTAGAGCTCAGCACAGCATTTCACCCTCAGACCAACGGGCAGTCGAAGCGGACAGTTTAGATACTGGAGGACATGCTCAGGGCATGTGCGATTGACTTTGGAGGGCAGTGGGATCAGTTCTTTCCCTTGTCCGAGTTTGCTTACAACAACAACTATCAGTTCAGCATTGAGATGGCTCCATTTGAGGCCTTGTATGGTCGGCGATGTCGTTCTCCCATCGGGTGGTTTGAGCCTGGCGAGGCTAAGTTATATGGCACCGATTTAGTGAAAGATTCCTTGGAGAAAGTAAAGTTGATTCAGGAGAGGCTTCGCATCGCACAGTCCAGACAGAAGAGTTACGCGGATCAGAAGATGCGTGATGTATCATTTATGGTCGGCGAGAAGGTTCTCTTGAAAGTCTCGCCGATGAAGAGTATTATGAGATTTGGAAATAAAGGTCAAGTTGAGCCCAAGGTTTATAGGTCCATTTGAGGTGTTGAGGGGAGTTGAGGAGGTTGCTTATGAGCTCGCTTTACCTACTAGTTTATCAGTAGTTCATCCGGTCTTTCATGTGTCCATGCTCCGGAGGTACCACGCATATTTCTCTCACGTGATAGATTCCAGCACCATTCAGCTAGACGAGAGGTTGGGATACAAGGAGGGGCCGGTTGCTATCATTGACAGGCAGGATCGCCAGTTGAGGTCTAAGAGGGTTTCCACCGTGAAGGTCCAGTGGAGGGGCCAACCAGTCGAGGAGGCAACTTGGGAGTCCGAATAGGACATGCGGAGCAGATATACACACTTGTTCAGCACTTCAGGTATGATTCTAGACCCGTTCGAGGACGAACGTTTGTTTAAGATGTGGAGAATGTAACGACCCAACCGGTCGTTTTGCGTTCTAGAACCGCGTGCCCCTAAATGAGACTTCCTGTACTTGCTTTTAGTGATTTATAACTTGCAGGGATGGTTAGTTCAGGATTCGGGAGCGTTGGGTGGAATTTGGAACACTTAGTTCCTTAAGGTTGGCCTTAAAGGCCAAGTTTGACTTCGATAGACATTTCTAGTAAACGACCTCCGAATCGAGATTTGAAAGTTTCAGTAGGTTCGTATGATGATTTCGGACTTGGGCGTATGTTCGGAACGGGTTTGGGATGACCCGGGAACGTTTCGGCGCCAAATAGCGAAATATGATTATTTAAGTACAAAAATAGAGGTTTGGGATGTGCTTTTGTGATATCGAGGTCCGAACGAAATTCCGAGACTGGGAATAGTTCTGTCATGTCATTTATGACTTGCTCGCCAAATTCGGCGTCATTACGAGTAGTATAGGTATGTTTCGGCATGTTGAAAGTGAATTCAAGAACTTAAAGCTCATAAGTTGGATTTAATTGGTTTTGGGGTATGATTCTTAGATTTAATGTTGTTTCGGACGTTCCGAAGGTTCGAGAGAGTCTGTATTATGATTTAGAACTTATTGGTATATTTGGACAGGGCCTCGGGGGCCCCAGAGCCATTCGGACGTCGCGCGAGGCAAGTTCAAGCTCTGAAAGAGCTGCTGGTGCACCAGATCTGGTGCGACCGCACCTGCAGTTGGCCAGCCGCAGGTAAAAGACCGCATAAGTGGTCCCAGCCTCACAGATGCGGCCTTTTAGGGGATGCCCAGGTTCCGCAGGTGCGGTTCTTTTTTCGCAGAAGTGGAGTCGCAGGTGCGGGCTCTTTTCCGCAGGTGCGACCCCTGCCCTTTTCCCTTTTTCCACAGATGCGGACATTAGTCCGCAGAAGCGAAGCCGCATGTGCGGTCCACTCGTAGCAGGTGCGAAAGTGCTGGAGGAAGTGAGGTCGTTTTAAAAATGGGACTTAGACATTTTTTAGGCCATTTATTGTATCCTTGGACGATTTAGGAGCTTCCAAAGGAGGGATTTCAACTTAACGCCTTGAGGTAATGTATTTCCTACTTAGTGTGAGTTATTACTTAGTTTTTGGGTAGATTAACACACTATTAGTGAAAATCATGGATTTTGAGAAAAAACCTAGGGTTTTGATAAAATAGGATTTTGAGCACGAAACTTGTTATGGAAACTAATAAAAATCATATATTATTGATCCTTAGGTTATGGGTAACAACTTTCCTTAAAAACTTCCGGAATCCGAGCATGTGGGACCGGGGGTGAATTTTTGGAATCTTGCAAAACTAGCTTGGATAGCCATCTAAACTGGAAATTGTGAACTTTCGAACATAGATTGAATAATTCATGTAATGTTTGGTTAGTTTCGAGTTGTTGGGCGACACATTCGGAGATCCCGGCACATTCTTGAATCGGGAAATAGGCTTGAAACGAGGTAAGTCTCCTTTCTAACTCGTAAGAGGGAACTTTCTCCTAGGTGAAATAATTGATTATGTAAATGACTTGTGGGGGACTACGTACGTACTAAGTGACGAGAGTCCGTGCGTAGTGACTATTCTTGTTATATCTGGGTAGTTAGGTTTACACCACGCCTTGTGAACGTTGTTCAATGAATTACATGTGTTAATTTCTTTGAACGGAAGTTTATATTGATAACTTAAGAACTTAAAGGTTTCAAGTAAATCCTTAGATTGAAAATAAATGGATTAAGGAAATGTGTTATGCTTATGTGAAACCGCTTCACAATTATATTCCGCGAGCAGGGTGATAGCTTCCACTACTCTCATGGGAGCGGGCCGCTCGCCTCGGCAAGGTTAATAGATACATCTATGATCTGCGTCGTTCGACCCTTCGACAGTGCACATTTATTATTTTGTTGGATCGGGTCGTACGTCCTCGACACACTATGCGCATGTTACCTGCTTGATATATTTCCGTGATTGTTAAACTGTTAAATGACCTGGAAACGAATTAGTAACATGTATGATAGGAATTTGACATATAAGTATACCTGTGGGAAGACTTGGCATTTCTTGTCTTTATTAATTATTCATAATTGCTATTCATGATTAGTCTTACCTTTAAATATACTATTTTGGCCCTAGTAAGTGTCAAGTCGACCTTCGATATTAGACTGGATACTTACTGGGTACATAATGTTTATGTACTCATGCTACTCTTTTGTACTTAATTGTACAGGTTCAAAGGCATGTGCATCTGGTTATCAGTCCGGAGCCCGTTCTTGATTTTCTCGAGGTCAGAGATTTCACGGTGAGCTGCTTCCCTTGATGTCGTTCAGCAGCACGTTGGAGTCTTTTCCTTTCTTTTTGTTATTTTGTCTATATCCTCTCAGACAGTAGGATAGATGTATCATTTTGATTTCTTCTACTAGATGCCTGTAAACTTGTGAGACTAGTTACAGGCACGCGCACATTGGTAGACTTTTCATTTGGATGTGTAATTATTGAAATTTAACTCCTTGTTTCATTGAAATTAAATTTGCCTATGATATTTTCTATCTTCACACGTCTTGAGACAAAAACTTAAGTATTATCAAAATGGTTTTTATAACATTAAATGGAACTCACTAGATGAATAGTACCAGTTTACCTGACATCGGTGTTGGGCGTCATCACGACTTAGATTAGGATTTGGATCGTGACAGTTCCTAAAAAGGGTGGCATGACAATGGTGCAGAATGACAAGAATGAGCTTATTCCCACTCGGACCGTGACTGGTTGGAGGGTTTGTATGGATTACCGCAAATTGAACAAGGTGACCCGAAAGGATCACTTCCCTTTGTCATTCTTGGACCAAATGCTTGACAGACTTGATGTGAGAGCTTTATATTGTTTCTTGGATAGGTATTCAGGCTAAAATCAAATTTTGATAGCTCCAGAAGATCTAGAAAAGACAACCTTCACATGTCCCTACGGGACATTTGCTTTTTCAAGGATGCAATTCGGTTTGTGCAATGCACCCGCCACATTCCAGCGATGCATGATGGCAATTTTCACATATATGGTTGAAAGTTTCTTGGAGGCGTTAATGGACGACTTCAGCATGGTTGGGGATTCTTTTTAGGAGTGTTTGCAAAACCTTGATAAAGTCCTCGCCCGGTGTGAAGAAACCAACCTTGTATTGAATTGGGTCCACTTCATGGTCGAGGAGGGCATAGTCCTCGGCCACCAAATATCAAGAGATGGCATTGAAGTGGATAAAGCCAAGATCGAGGTTATTTCCAAGTTGCCTCCTCCAACTTCGGTGAAGGGAGTTGTAGTTTCCTTGGGCATGCAGGATTTTAGCAGAGATTCATTAAAGATTTTTCTAAGGTGGTAAATCCCCTATGCAAGCTATTGGAGAAAGATGCCAAGTTCGAGTTCAATGAGGAATTTATGAAAGCATTTGAGTTGTTGAAGCAAAAGCTAACTACCACACCAATTATCACCGCGCCAAATTGGAGCTCTCCTTTCGAGCTCATGTGTGACTCAAGTGACATGGCGGTGGGTGCGGTATTACGCCAATGGGTGAAAAAAATCTTTCACTCTGTTTATTATGCAAGCAAAATCATGAACTCCTCCCAAGTGAACTACATCGTCACCGAAAAGGAATTGTTGGCTATTGTTTTTGCAATGGAATAATTTAGGCCCTACCTTATGGGCGCCAAGGTGATAGTGCACATCAATCATGCGGCGCTCTGGTACTTAATGATGAAGAAGGATTCAAAAGCTAGGCTTATAAGGTGGGTCTTGTTTCTACAAGAGTTTGATCTAGAAATTGTTGATAGGAAGGGGAGCGAAAATCAAGTTGCCGATCATCTATCCCGGTTGGAAGAGCAAGGAAGGCCAAGTGATGGACTTGAGATCAATGATACCTTCCCAGATGAGCAGCTTCTCTCCGTATCTATGCATGACATGCCATGGTTTGCGGACATCGCCAACTTTTTTGTTACCGGTGTTATCCCGTTTGAGCTCTCTTCTAACCAAAGAAAGAAGCTTAGACGGGACAGCTTGGATTACTATTGGTATGAGCCGTATTTGTTCAAAATATGCAATGATGGAGTCATTCGATGTTGTGTCCCCAAGGAAGAACAAATGTCCATTCTTGATTCTTGCATTCCTCGCCCTATGGTGGTCATCACGGTGGGTCAAGGACAACTTCTAAATCTTGAGTAGTGGGTTTTATTGGCCTACTTTGTACAAAGATGCAAGTGACTTGGTAAAGAGGTGTGACGAATGTCAAAGAACAGGTGGTATATCAAAGAATGATGAAATGCCCCTCGCAACGATCCTTGAGGTTGATATATTTAATGTGTGGGACATTGACTTCATGAGACCTTTTGTCAGCTCGTGTGGTAATACCTACATTCTCATGGATGTGGATTATATTTCAAAATGGGTTGAGGTCGTGAATTTTCCCAATAATTAATCCCGAAGTGTGGTTGGTTTTCTCAAGAAAAATATTTTCACACGATTTGGGACTCCTCGGACTATCATAAGTGACGGGGAATCTCATTTTTGCAATCGGGCTTTTGATTCGTTGCTAGCCAAGTATGGGGTAAATCACAAAGTGTCCACTCCTTACCATCCTCAAGCCAGTGGGCAAGTTGAAGTCTCAAATCGGGAAATCAAAAACATTTTGTCCAAGACCGTGAATGCAAATAGGACTGATTGGTCTAAAAAGCTTGATGATGCACTTTGGGCATATAGGACGGCCTTCAAGGCCCCGATTGGTATGTCACCGTACTGGTTGGTTTATGGCAAGGCATGTCACCTCCCGGTTGAGTTGGAGCACAAGGCACTTTGGTCTTTGATGAAGTTGAACTTGGATTGGGACACTGCTGCAAATCTTCGTGTTGATCACCTTAATAAGCTTGATGAGTTTAGATTCCATGCCTATGCAAGCTCTTTGTACAAGGAGTAAATGAAGTATTTGCATGACAAGTATGCTAAGAACCGGGAATTCAAAGTGGGAGACGTAGTATTTCTCTTCAATTCAAGGCTTCGTCTCTTTCCGGGCAAACTTAAATCAAAGTGGAGTGGTCCATTCGAGGTGGTGTTGGTTACACCCTTTAGCGCCCTTGATCTAAAAAACAAGAATGGTGAAATTTTTCATGTGAATGGGCATGGGGTCAAGCACTACTTGGGGAAATTTGAGGATAGCCATGTGGTGGCTTTGTTGAAATTCACTTGATCATGGTAACATGCGTCGTGTCGCGACGTTAAATCATGCGCTTCTTGGGAGGCAACCCAAGAGTTTTCTTTTCGTTCTTTTTGTTTCATCTTGTTAGAGTAGATTTTTTGTGAACTAACCCGTTAGTGAAGTTGGTGTAGGATTTGGTGGATGCAGTGAAGGAACAAAGTCTAGAAACATTGGGCTAACTCATCAATTCCGCTGCAGCGGTCACTATTTCGCGGTCAGCGGTCACACAACCGCTGCAGCGAAAAACTTCCGATGACGCGGTGCAAATGAGCCCAAATGCAAGCTCTATAATTCCCCATTCCGCTGCAGCGAATGGAATTCCGCTGACAACAGTGGGATTCCGCTGTAGCGGCACAATTTTGCTAACAGCGGTGAAGTGCCATGCCCAGTTTTGCAAAAAAAAAAAAAAAGCGCGGTTAGCGGTAAAACTCCGTTGTCGCGCTAGGTAAGTCGGTGGGGACCCAGATTTTAAGTATAAATACTGAGGGACCTCCTTCTTTTACCCTTTTCACTCATTTCACTCTCAAGCCATTGTTACTACTGCTCCTCACTTCATTGTGCATCCAAGACCCACTCTCCTCATAATTTAACATCCTACATCTTCATCTAACAAGTGGTATGTTCATAATCATTGCTTTTAATTGTAGATTGTTTTCATCTTTTTGTTTGTTTTGCTTAGTTTTCTTGTCTAAATCAAAGATATTGGAGCCCTAATTCTTAAGCATGATTCACCAATGTGTTATAACTTGTGGGGTAGTAATTCCTTGTTGTCTAAGGGGATATGGGGTTCTTATTATATGTGCTTCATGACAAATTTTTCAAAATTAATAAAACCCTAGTTTTTCTTATACTGTTAGTGCGCGTAATGTTTGAATTCTGCTGCAGCGGACCAAATTCTGCTGACAGCGGAATCATCTGCTATTATTTTTTAAAAGGCCAATTTTCGTTGCAGCGGTTAGAAATTCGCTGATAGCGGTGTGAGTTCCACAGCAGCGGACCACTTTTCCGCTGACAGCGGTGAGATACTTCAGAGAGTAGGGATTCTGGTTCTCCTCCTTCCGTCGCAACGGCCAAAAATCCACTGACAGCGGTGGCCCTTCCACTACAGAGGTCAATTTTTCGCTCACAGCACAAGTATGTGTTGTGCACTGGTTTATTCTCTGCACCTGTGATGTCTGTGCTTTGATTTGGGTACTTGTGTACCATGTTTTAACAACCTTCATTGACATTTTTGCAGAGAATGGTTAGATCACGAGGATGAGCAGACAAGAAACCCGGGAGGGGTGACTCTTCAAGGGGTCGGGGCAAGGGCAAACAACAGGCAGTCCCTTAGGCCCGACAAAGACCATTGGGAAGAAGCAATCAAGAAAAAGGCCAACTCCCGACCAATCTGAATCAAGTGAATATGTCCCCTCCAGGGAAGCTTCGGAGGGAAACAGTGGAGCGGCTTTAGCATAGGCATTATCCCAACCCATGAGGCTTGTCAACGAGCCCACTAGCTCATACTCTTCGGACAGTTTGGGTCTCTCCACTGACTCCACACCACCCCAAGATACCGGTACAGCAGCTCAGTCCACCGCCCCTGCTTCTATAAACCTTGATAGTTCAGATGATACACCAGATGATGGCAGGGGTGGTGACACCCTAGTACAGACAACAGGAGTTCTCCGGACCAGGAATCCATTAGTGTGGTAGGATCGGTTTGTTTTTTAACCGGCCTACCACAAATTCAGAGAGTGGTGGCCCCAAAGGTCACTTATCCCTGAGAGGCCCTTCATTATTAAGGATCTCCCACCTCACAACCCCAATGTAAGGAAGCAATTTTAGGAAAGAGCGGGGTGGGGTTTCTTCACTAGCAAAGTTGAGGATGCCAATGAGTACGTTGTGAAGGAGTTTTATGCTAATGTGGCCCACACAAAAAGGGGCACATATCTTACTCAGGTCCGGAACAGGAAGATCTTGTACAGTGGTAGTGCTTTCAATGATTATGATGGCTTTGCTAATGAAGATGAGACTCGCTACCAGGAGAAAGTGGCCTTAGGAGATTTGGCTTGTACTTGGTTGTCTTCGATTATTGCTATCCCGGGGACTACTCCATCTTGGTTGACTCCAGGATCCACCATCTACAGGAACACACTCATCTTCGAGGCCAAGGGTTGGGAGACCTTTGTTTGCAGCTGGATAGATCATATCCTTCATGGCAGTGACATGCCCTTCTCTTGGGCCCTGATTGTTGGAGCTATTATGGATGGCATTCCGATCAATGTCGGGGACATCATGGCCAGGGTGATTGACCGGATAGTACAGAAGAATGATATCTCTTATCATTTTCCCAACTTCTTCACCATGTATTTTATGGACATGGATGTTGAAGGGAGGGACTTTGATACTACAGTGCGATCAAGATCAAATTTCTCATGGTACAGTTTGAAAAGTTCGGACAACCCCAAGGCTAAAGTTAAAGCCACCACATCTACTGCTCCTGGTACTTCCACTGCTATTGATCCCTCCGTTATTGTCGAGCGTTCCACTGCTGCTGAGGGGCCCATTGTTGCTTCTGTCCTGGAGTCTTCCTCGGGTCCTTCCATGACCATTCCAGTCCCAATGCCTACATCTTCCACTTGCCCTCAGACTGCCTTGAGGGTGTCTCAGACTCTAGCTGGTATCACCAACTGGCTGCAGGTAGCTTCTTCTAAGCTCAATGATCTTTCTACCATTGTTGCAGCTCAATCAGCTCCAGCACAGATTGCATTGCCTCCATCATTGGATGAGACATTGCGGAGCCTGGTTGATAGCCAGAAGAAGATCATGAAGACCCTGGACAAGCATGGGAAGGAGATTCACTCTTGGGAAAATCTGTGAAGAAGATGAAGAAGTCTCACGATGATATGAAGAAGGCTCAGGTGGAGATGCAGAAGACTCAAGCTGATTTGAAGAAGGAGGTTGTGCAGCTCACATCGGCGGGGGACATCCCCCTTGATTTGTTGATAGGAGGCCCCGCACCCACTGATCAGGCTGCACAGGTTGAGGAGCCAGAGCTTATATCAGCCCCAGTTCGCATAGGAGCCATCCCGCGGACTGATAATATGGTGATTCAGCTTGAGGAGCCAGAGGGAGAGACCTCCTCACAGCCACATGACCCCGCTCCAGTCACTGCCACTATGTCTTCTTCTACATCTGATCCTGACCCCATGCAGATAGAGGCATCATAGGGAGTTTTCTTTTACTCTCTCTCACCCATTTCCCTTCTCTATATTTTTGGCCATTTAGCATTGAGGACAATGCTAGTTCTTATTGGAGGGGGGGCCTCTATTTGGTGATTCAGATACTTTGGCATTTTTTGGCCTGTAATAACTTCTGATACTATTTTTCTTTTCCTTATTTGTATTTCCGTACCTTTAGTTTGTTTTACTTTTGGTATGTATATATTCGATTTCCTTTCGTATGTATATATTCATTCCCCTCGTAATGTATATTCGTCTTAATCCCCTATTGTATATAGTCATTTCTACTTTTCGTATTTTTACTTTATAACTTCTTTAATTTTTCTATTTATAGTTTAACTTCTTATTTCATTTAGTAGCTTCTTTTTGAATTTATAGCTTCTTATTTACTTTTTGCATTATCAATAAGCCCCTGGTTTTCTTAAGGCCACGGTTCTTTCCAGAGGTGAAAATTGTGCGAACCATGTGTCTCTTCCTTACGACTGACGGTGTGACGACCTTCTTAAGGGATTGAGTCCGTTTTTCATTTTTTTTTCTTTTCCTTTGTTTTGGTAGTAGTAAATAAATAAGACTCGAATAAGATTCACTTGGAACCAGCATACTTACCTTTGACCTTCATGGTTAGAGACAAGTTACAGACGAGCCTAGTTCTAATTGGGACCCTTAGAGTATTGTGTTTACTAAAACTGTCGTCATGTGGTGTCTATAGCCATAAGTGAGTGTTTAATCTAAACCGAGGTTGTTGTGGGCCCTCGACTCTATGCTCTTTAACGATCCTGAGGTTTGAGAGGTGAGGTTTGAATTGCATATCCCGAGTGACGTTCCTGAAATTCTAGAACTTGCCCCAAGTGTTTTTCTAGGCGAAAGTTTTAAGTTAGCTCGACTTGTGAAATGACCATAGGCTTTCCTTGACTCCCTGTTGAAATTAAAGACTTACATAGCCTACCATGACAAGATCCTCAGTCAACCCCTTTTGAGCCTAAGCCTATTTGTTCAAAACCATATTACAAATCTTCATTCGTTCTCTAATGACCCTCTCTTGGCACCCATTCTTTCCTTGAGCACTCGTGATGAATAATAGTCAAAATCTTAAGTTTGGGGGAGAGACGAGGAAGTTCATAGTGATGAAAGGAATTGTCATAAAAGGAAAGGCCAATAAAAAGGTTGAAAAGCAAAACAAGCCAAAAAGAAAAGCAAGGGTTGAAAGGATTCAATAAAGCAAAGTTAAAAAGGCTTGGAATGATGAAGAAGAAAGAAAAAGAGAGAAAAGTGAGCTTCAAGTAAATAAATAGCGACAATGAGTCTCTCTAAGTTTCCCCAATGAAGAGTATATGACTCAAAGAGTCAAGAAAAACATGAGCCAAAAATGTGAAAATGGAGTGCTTAAGGAGAGATGTTCTCTTGTAGTTCATCATGTCCAAATTTGATCCAAAAGGCCTTCATTACATCTCGTTAAACCCTTATAGGATATCAAGTTGAGTGAGCTTATATTAGTGGTGATTTACACGAGGGGCAAGCATATGGTACTTAAAGCCGGACTTGTCGCATTCTTTTGAAAGTGAAGAGAGCACCCCTTGATAATCCCAATTCTGAGAGTGAATTCTACATGGTAAGATGAGACCATGAAGAGTAGAGGAGAAAGAGTCTGGGATCCACAATGAATTAGGTGAAAGAGAGAAGCTCTTTGGCGAATGGAGTCAACTCTTGAAGCTTTTGTGTCACATTAGATCTAGTAAACTAAGAAAGCCATTGCATAATTTTGTCAATAATCCATTTGTGTTGAGGGTAATTGTTAGTCCCAATTGAAGCTTGATGAAGTCACATTTGAACAGCTGAAATACTTTTTCTTTTGTTTACGGAGGTGGGAGTTATCTTATTTGCTTGAGGACAAGCAAAGAATTAAGTTTGGGGGAGTTGATAACTAGGGATTTGTACCCATTATTTACTCTCATTTTCTTAGGTTTCAAGGCAAAATTTCATTAAGATACTCCCGAAATTTGATGCAAGTTGTTTAAATTGCAGGATTTGAGTTGAATTGAAGATATTGACTAGAAATGACTCAAAGTGGAGAAAACTTGCACTTTCCCAGAACCCAACAGAAGCGCTGAGAGCGCCAATATTCCGTTGCAGCGGATGTCACTTCGCTGCAGCGGAATTCCATCTGATGCCCCGGTTCAAAACTTCAAAGAGTGTGTTTTTAGACCAAGTTGAGCCGTTGTCCGCGCTATAATTCCGCTACAGCGCTTTCCTCACCGCTGCAGCATTCAAATATCCGCTGGGAGAGGATTCTTAAGATCGGAGAATCATCAACCTGGGATTTGCACACTAACGCAGTCAGCGGTATTATTCCATTGTCGCGCTTTCAGGAAGCGCTGCAACGCTATAGAATTCCGCTGGGAGCGGAATGGAGTTTCAGAGAAGGCCCAGGACCAGAAACGCTGCAGCGGTTATTATTCCGCTGCAGCAAAAGCCAATTCGCTGGAGCGCTTGAAATTCCGCTGGGAGCGAAATCTCCGTAGGGGCAATTTTGTCCAGTATTTTCAGCCTAGTATAAATACAATTTTTTCTCATTTTTTAGGGCATCAGACGTTAGAGTGAGCTCGTGAATAGTGCTTTTGTTCCGTTTTGAGTAATTTTAGCTTAGATTCTACCATAATTCTTAGATTTCTTTCTTGTAATCAACATTTATGGGTTTAATTTTATCATCTACCTTAGTTTCTTGTTTGAAAATGAGTGACTAGACCCTTAAGCTAGGGTTGTGACCCAATCCTAGTGTGGGTAACTAATGGGTCTTCTATTTTAGGGTGAATTTGTGACTGGGTATATGACTTTTAGTCTATTTCATGCTTCATTATCTGAATTAGTGGTTGCAAACACTAATTTATGCCTTTTTTACTAGGGTTATTCTTGAGAAGATGACCCAAGTCTAGGTAAATAGGCTAACAAGGTATTGGGGTGAACTCAAGAGATTGATAGTCTCAATAAAAGGGTAGAAAGTAGAGATAGTGATACCTGACTTGAGCCATTTCATTTGATTTGTTGAAACGCCCAATTGGGCTTGAGAAAGCCAATTCGGGCAAAGTCACCCAAATTACCGAGAGGTATTGGGTGAGTAATTTAGTATGGAGTTATGTCATTTGCCCATAATTCACAAGCTTATCCTCGATTTTAGACCCCATTGGTCACTCGCCTAGGAGTAAATTGCAACCCTAGTGCCTTTAATCATTTGATAAAAATCCACAAAAATATTGTAGTTAGTTAGATAATATTACTTCTTAGACTCAACCTTAGAATAGATACAAAACCAAATTATGTTGAGAAGAGAATTAAGAACATGAAACGCTACTAAATCAAGTAGAAATTCGACTCCCATTTGCATAACTCCCTGTGGATATCGATCCCGATCCAGTCGGGTAAAAGCTGCTTCGACCCTGCCTTGTTACTTAAATAGTGATATAGGTGGGCATAGATACGGGGGGGAGGTGAGGTTAAATGGATATTTTTGTAAATAGCCAAGGCTATTTTTTAAAGGCCAACGGCCAGATTTTGGGCTGCTCAACGGAAAAGTTTTTTTTTTAATTTTGACCGTTTGGGTCCGCCACATATCGGTCCAGTCTCGGTCCCAAACGGTCCGGACCTAGCGGGACTAAAGTGAAGAACGGCCCCGAAGCCCGGACCAGGCCCACGCACACCGGTCCAATCGGTCTAGACCCGTTTGGACCGCGGTCCTGGACCGGCTGACTTGCCACCGGAACCGGACGACTTTATAAAATAATTGGTTTGTGCTGATATAGATGAATGTGATGAGATGACTGTAGGCATATAAATTTTATTAAAATTAAATTTATAAAATAATTTAGATTATATATTAAATTAAAGATATATTGATTCAAATAAATATTATGAGCTAATATAATTGAATTAATTATATAATTCCAATATATAAATTAAATAAATAAATCTTAATTTATTGGGCTAGCCTATTTAATTGGGCTAAAATGATGAGCTCACTTCATTAAGTCCAAGATGTCATTTTCTTAGAGGCCCGGTTTGGTGCCACGTGTCATATGACGTGGCACACCAAGTCAAGCGGAAGAGCCAATAGGATCACGCCACGTGTCAAAATGACAAGGCATGCCAAGACACATTAAAAGGCCAATGAACCACGCCACGTGTGCAAGTGACATGTTTTGGCCAATCAAATGCAGCCTTGTCACACTTCAAATTAGTCGGAGCGAGTTTGTTCTTATCACAACTCCTCCCTTCCACAACTATAAATAGGGTTTTTCATAACCCGGAAAAGACCCCAGAAGTTATAACAAGAAGCAAGAGAGAGCTCGTGGATCAAACGCCGCAAATTTCTTTACAAGTTTCAAGCTTCAAGCAATTAAGTTCAAGTTCAAGAAACAAAGTTCAAGCTCAAGAACGAAGACAAATCAAGATTCAAGAAGTATGAGTTCAAATAAAAGTTTGTGCTAGTTGAATTCAAGATCATCGTTCGTGACAACAAATATTGATTCAAGATCAAGCTCAAAGGCCATTGAATTTATTTACTACTTTTAGTTATTTACTTTTGACTTTACACTCCATTTAAGAAAAAATAAATAAAGTAACGATTTTAATTTTATCCAAAAGTATAGCATATCCAAAAGTTTTGGAAAATGATTTGAGGAATAAGTAGTTAATGAAAAAGGGTGAAACAAGAAAAAAAGATTATTTTTCCTATGATTTACTATAGTGGGCATGTAAAGATGAAAATATATTTTTAGTACAGTGGACAAGTAAAAATGAACGGAAAAATTACCTTTTTCCACGGTTTTTTATTTTTATTTTGAGAGACAAGCTTTTGAAATTAACGAAAGGATGTATCTTACTTACACGTAATTTATTGCAGAAACTAAAGTCTCTCTTGTCATTGAAGTTGTGAAGGTGATGTAGTTGAACTACAAGTTAATTTATCAATTGCTAAACATTAAATCGTCCGAAATCATTAAATGGTGACGCGTTTAATTCTTAAATTTCATAATAAAA
The DNA here is from genome assembly GCA_005239495.1 of Nicotiana undulata. Taxonomy (NCBI): domain Eukaryota; kingdom Viridiplantae; phylum Streptophyta; class Magnoliopsida; order Solanales; family Solanaceae; genus Nicotiana; species Nicotiana undulata. Next base: position 36,016 of record ML245016.1, read on the forward strand.
ACACAATAACTTAACAACAACCAAAAGAAATGCAATGAAAATTGCAAAACCCCCATGTGGAGGACCGGGAAAGGTATGGACCTGTGGGTCAGGGAGGAAAATAATGTCCAAAATTTCACATGGCAAAGAGTAAATCACGGCAACAACCCTACATTTTTGGTTAAACACCAAAATGGGCCCCAAAACTTTGGATCCCATCATCTTCAATCCCCAAATCCATGTAACTCCAAATACTGTCATCAACTAAATGGGTCACCGCTAGTTATTTTTTAATTCTTTTTTTAACTCATACACGATATACTAATTTGCAATGATTAATTAGTAAATGATTTAATATTATTTTGCCATGGTTAAAAAAAATACTACTGTAAGTGTTTATGAAAGACGTGATATGTATTTAATAATTCAGTACAAGTACTTGTCAAAATAATATTTACCATTATTATCTTAATTAAAGCCGTATGAAATGAACCACTTAATTCGTTCTTTCATGCTACATTTATATGCTCATCTCGTTAGACGCTCAAGTTTATTTGTAACATCCTATAACTACTACTCTTAAAATATTATGATATCTAATTAATTTTATCATTCATATAAGAACATTTCTTTTAAAATAAGATAGAAAAGTTAAATCTATAGTATATAACGGTGCTAATTTTTTTAAAAGTATCGCATAAACCCAAAATAGATAATAATAATAATAATAATAATAATAATAATAATAATAATAATAATAATAATAATAATAATAATAAAGTATCCAAATGGAGCCGCCCATTAGCAGAAGATTTTATGACGCTTCTTGCTCAATTTTTCTAACCGTCAACATCAATTAACACCATTTATTCTTCCGTTTTCCGCGTTACATAATTCAAAGATTGAGATACTATCCAAACGCAATAAGCAATCTCACGCCGACACACACTTAAACTACACATGGGAGTGGTAAACGGACAGATCGAGTCCGATATGATTCGGGTCGAAACGAGTAATGGAAAAATAAGATAAATTATTTGATCCGACCTATATTTAACATGGGTAATAAACGGGTTAACCGGCAGATAAAATGAGTAACCATATTATTCATTTATGACTTCACATTAGCCTCAAGCTCTATTATGAATTTGTTGTCCCTTACAACAGAAGAGCATTACTGAAATAAATTTTCAATAATTGTATTATCCATATTTTATCCATTGGCTACTCATTTGGTTACTCATTTTTCTAATGGATAATATGGGTAATTATCGACCCGGTTTAAAAAAGTCAGTTATCCAACCCATTTTTAGTGGGTTTGGTTGGGTGGATAACTATTATGTTTAACCATCTTGCCAGGTCTAACACTTAATGAATATCTTTTCTTTTCTTTTTTGGTTTTCCACCTGTACCCCCGTTAGACTCCGACTAAATTCTGATTCGAGCCAGATTAGCTCCCTAACAAACGTAAGTTCATACTCAGAGATCGCACCCGAGACTTTTAGTTAAAGATGAAGGAGTACTTACCACTCTACCACAACCCTCCTTGGTTACATGTATGAATATTTTTGAATTTATCAATATGAGGTGTATGTATGATGTATCCTGTAACTATAAAATTAAACTAAATTTGTGAGTAATCTCAGAATATTTATTAGACAATCCTTCAACCATTTTATTGTAGAATTGTAATTGACTTAATTAGTTTAATACTAGTACTACTTAAAGAACAATGATTGACGTGCCATGAGTATGAAACTAGAAACAACGTATTCAAATTGGAGATTTTGGATGACCTTATGTTGACAGTCCAAATCTTTTCTGTTAACGAAAAATTAATTTCTCTTGCTAATTGCACTGTGAAAAAGTACTCCACTATGAGTATTAAAGAATTATTTTGTTAGATTTGATTCTACTCGCGCGCTTAAACTGCATGCTCAAAGAAATAGAATAATGCAAAATCTCATTAGTTTATGTTTTATTGCATGGATTACGGAGAAAAAGTGTTCAAATTTTCTAAAGCAGAGGGACCTGTCTTTAGACATTCGGTCAAAATTATCAGTGCCTTGAATGGCTCCCTCGTTTCTCTGTCCATAGCCTCCCTCATCCAATCCAGGGGCAAATCTACAGCTTTCTTCGTTCCAATTTATGTAAACTGATTATGCACGAAATTTAAAAAAATATAAAATTTTTAAATTTATAGTTTTAAAGAAGTCAAAAATGGGCCTAAAATATTTGTGTAAGTATAAAATCTTCTCATTAAGGGTAGAATTAAATTGTTTTTAAATTTATAAAGGATCATTCTTTTTAGAACCGACTAAAAAAATAAGTTCACGTAAACTGAAACGGATGGAGTATTAGTTATAGGTTTACTCTCTATATATATGTAAAAATTTATGTAAACTCAATTTTTATTATAATATTAACTTAAAATTGATGTAGAAATTCATATATGATGTTATTTAAAAACAAAAAAATTGAACATTTAGAACTTGTGATTATAGAAATGTCATTGATTTTGAAACAAGAGGGACAGTGACATAAATGGAACATAGGGACAAGTGAAGAACACTAGTAGTCCTTATTCCTTAAACCCTTTTATATACTACCCCTCTTCCTTCTTCTTTCTACTTACATCTACTGCTTCTCTCTGCAAACATGGTGGTGAAGGTTTCAATTTTGCTTCTTTTCTCATTGCTCTTCACTGTCTCTGCCGTTCGTCCAGCTCCTCCTCTTGAAGGTAAAATAAAGCTCAAAAATTAAAGCTTTTAATATGCTTATCTAATCTTTAATTTACTTCCCATTTCTTTATATGGTCATTTTTGTAACTTTTTTTAGTATAAAAATGCAATCTTGGAACTATCTCCTACTAAGAAGTCCTACCTTCCAGCTACTCCACTGGTGTTGTTTGCAAACTTTTTATGTTTTTTTTCTTCCTTATGTGTTGAAGAATGTTTAGTTCTGTAATATTATTCAGCTATTTTCACTGTTTAGTGTGTACTATGTGTAGAGAGGAGGTTCCATTGTGAAAAAACATTTGCTTAGGATTCATCTGCTTTTGTTCTTCATAAAATAAGCTGCTCTTGTTTTTGGCTATAGGTGCTTGTTTCTTTTTGGTGGGGTGGGGGAGGGTTAAAAGGGAAAGTGGTTGAATCTGTGGTCAAAATAGTGTTAAACAACATTTTGTTAGTATCTGTACTTTGTATAGTATGTTACTCTTGTTTTCTTGATGGCGTTTTTCCTTTTAAATGGTGTGGGAGAAAGCGGATGCGGGTTTAGATATTTAAATTTGAGGGGTTCAATATTTATGTTCCCACCACTGATTCATAGTGCTTTTGCAATTATAAGTTCATAACTTAGTTTGTTGAAATTTAAGTGATGTTTCACACACACACACACACATATATATATATATATACACAGTCTGGCTTAAAAAGATTGGGAGTTAACTCGTTGGAACTGCATTGCTTCCGTCTCGTGGAAAGGTTGCATCTTTGCTTGGGAGAGCTGGTTTTTGTGTAAAGAATGTTTTCTTGGATGGTTAGGTTACAGTTAATGAATTGAAGGAGATATTCTGTTTTCAGGACTACTTCCAAATGGGAATTTTGAAGAGCAACCAAAGCCAAAAGACCTCAAGAAGAAAACAGTACTCGTAGGCAAATATGCATTGCCCAAGTGGGAAATCAACGGCTTGGTGGAGTACATCTCCGGCGGGCCACAGCCCGGCGGGATGTATTTCCCTGTCGCCCACGGCGTCCATGCCGTGAGGCTAGGGAATGATGCCTCAATTTCTCAAACAATTCCAGTAAAGAAAGGCTCTTTGTATGCACTCACATTTGGGGCATCAAGAACTTGTGCTCAAGATGAAGTCTTGAGGGTGTCGGTGCCTCCTCAAACCGGGGACCTTCCTTTGCAGACCCTTTATAGCAGCAATGGCGGTGATACTTATGCTTGGGGTTTCTATGCTACTTCTAATGTAGTTAAAGTTATCTTTCATAATCCTGGAGTTCAAGAGGATCCAGCTTGTGGTCCACTCTTGGATGCTGTTGCTATCAAAGAACTTTTCCCTCCTCGGCCCACCAGAGGTATATTTTCGGAGTTTATTTAAGCTTTTATCTGTTTCTCTCTGTGACTGTCATTATTTGATCAAAGGTAATGTTAAAGATGCCTTATTAGTGGATCTAATACTTCAAAGGTATATGAAGAATTCCTATCACATGGGTTCTGTTCTTAGATATTTTAAATTTCTTTGGAAGGAGACGGCCAAAAAAAGCGAAATGGATATAGAGGACTCGTATAGCTAACCCAACTAGTTCAGTATTGAGTTATAGTTGATTGATTGATATATTTTAATTGTTTCTCTAAAGTTTAATATATGTTGGTTATCATCTCAAAAGATTTGTTTCTCTAAAGTTTACTATATATTGATATCATTGCTTGTTGAACCTGTGAATAGGATAGGATTCTATACAAAGTTATAAACTTTTAAATATGTTGAACGTTTCTTTTCACTAATATGTTCTCCATGTCATTCATCTGCCTTAAATGTTATTGTTGTTATGGCTAGTGAAATGATACATTTATATATAACCATTTATACAATATATAAAGGATTTTGTTGGGGTGCAAGCGTGTGAAATTTTTGTTTTCTTGATTTTGCTCTTTCCTTGCTTTCCTCCTCTTCTTCTTGTTCTTCCTGAGCCGAGGGTCTATTGGAAACAGCTCTCTACCTGCATTAGGTAGGGGTAAGATCTGCGTACAGACTACCCTCCCCAGACCCTACCTGTTGGGATCATACTGGGTTTGTTGTTGTTGTTGTTGATTTTGCTCTTTGGTGTCCCCTGCAGTAAACTTGGTGAAAAATCCTGGTTTTGAAGAAGGACCTCACCTCTTGACAAACTCTTCACACGGAGTCCTTCTCCCTCCCAAACAGGAAGATTTGACATCCCCACTTCCAGGCTGGATCATTGAGTCGCTCAAAGCAGTGAAATTCTTGGATTCAGCTCATTTCAATGTCCCGTTTGGCCGAGCTGCAGTTGAACTGCTAGCAGGTAGAGAAAGTGCCATTGCCCAAATCATTAGGACAGTCCCTAAGAAGGTGTATGCCTTTGCATTCACTGTTGGTGATGCAAAGAACGGTTGCCATGGCGATATGATGGTTGAAGCATTCGCCGCTAAAGAAACATTCAAAGTCCCCTTCAAGTCACAAGGAAAAGGCAGCTTTAAAACTGTTAGTTTTAAGTTCACAGCTATTGCAGACAGGACAAGAATTACTTTCTACAGCTCTTTTTACCACACAAAGGTCAATGACTATGGAGCTCTTTGTGGCCCTGTTGTGGATGAAGTTAAGGTGAACCCTGTTGCTTAGAAGTACACTCACAGCTTTTGTAATGGTCAATAGAGTTTTTTTTTTTTTGCAATGTCATTTCATACTTATCAAAGCTACCACTATGAGGCAATTGCTGTATTTTACCTGTGTGATTGCTTAAAACTATGAATTAGATACCTGCTGTGAGACTTGTGTACTATTGCTTTCAAGGAAATGTGGATCTAGTTGAACTTCCTCTCCTTTACTATGTGCACTTGATGTTTCAAACTTTTCATGCTTCTTGAAGGAGGAAATATAAATTACATTACCAATCCGATTACTTTAGCCACTTGGTTGGATTTTTTGTTACACGGGATTTGTCTCATTTCTTTGTAAAAATAGCACGGGCTAGTCAGTTTTCAGACTGGTCATTCAAAAATAGCCAGCGTTTGCAAAGTCATAGAAAAATAGTCATTATTTTGTTGTAACACGGAAAGTTCCAGCATAATATACTGGAGATCGGTGTACCTGTGTATGAATTTCTAGCATATTATGTTGGAACTCCAACATGCGGAAAGTTCCAGCATAATATACTGGAGATTGGAGCTCAAGTATATTATATTTTACATTACAGTTACTCTCTGCTTGTGATCTCTAAATATTTAAATTCTCTTTTAGAAAATGCTTTGATTTAGAGTGTATCCAATTTAATCAAAAATTGGTCTAAGTTGAACCTCATATAATAAGCTAAGAATTATAAACAAATTTGGACAGGGGACGTATTTCAATAGGGCAATACTCAAAAATACATTAGAATCTTCCCCTCTTCAATGCATACCCCTAAACGGTATTTCGGTTTATGGCCTTCCCTCAAAAGAAGAAACAGCCTTTTTCTCTAAGCTTAATATGCTTGAAAATATACTGTTTTGTTCTCTTAAATTGCACCCAAAAAGACATAAACAACTATCCAAGGTGTAAAGTTGACATCACTCTACATTCTCGATTTGCTTATTGCTAAAAAGACCAAAAAGTCATTCAGACAAGTAATGAATATAACAGAGAAACTCTCCTCCAAAGAAAATGCAAACAAAGATAAGAGAGAAACTCGTGCAGGTGTTCAATGGGATTTACTCTATTCATTTCTTATTATAAGATTAATAAAAAAGAGATTCAAATAGTCCCTTTGTCATAAAGCTTATAGAGAATCAAACTCCTTTTCTATAGAATGGTTAGTCCAATGTACTATGGCTTATAGACTTTTCCACAAAAGAAGCGAATTGTCTTCTGTTCAAGTCATCTGCTTGTTGCGATAATGCTTGTCCGATACAATGGAGAGATCTCTGCCATAAAAGAGAGCTCATGAGACAAGGATTCTTCATTTGCTATCATCCAAAATGCCCACAAGACACTTCTCCAATAGAAATTCAGCATTTACCCAGGCATGGTATTTGTCTGAACAAAGAGTTAAAGAATGCAAGTTTTGATGAAACAAAGGAAAATTAAGACTCTAAGCAAGGAATACTAGTGTTGCAAACTCTCTTAACAATACAAAGTTCTTTGCCCTGCCATTCGTCAGATCCATTTCAGAAAGTATATCCGTATTGCCTTTGAAAAGGCTCATAATTTTACGTCAATTGTCATCCCACCACAATTGTTAATCACTTTTTTCCGAGCATCTCGACTAATCCACCAGGCAGTCTATCCAACCCACAAGCATAGGTCACCAAGTTAATCATACCGACTAAAGTTGGACCACATGGGCTCACACCAATAGTTGTAACTATGATTCAAACCTGGAATCTGAAGGTGGTTACTCCCATGCTTCAACCACTAGACCATTGACCATCCCCCTGGGGACAACGACCATTATTAATATTTCCTATATGTTCTCTCTCTCTCTCTCTCTCTCTCTCTCTGTTGAGGCAGGGGGGAGGGGAATCAGGGGTCAGGATAACTTTAGCAGATTAGAATAATGTACAAATGGTACACATAAAGCCTGACGTTAGTATTGCTGATGGAAGAGGAGCCCCATCAGCAATGGCAGAAGAGGGATCCACCTTTCATGTTCTTTGTGTATAGCCAATCTGACAATTAGTAATTTTTAACAGATTCGATATGGAGATCACGTTAAACTTTGGTTGAATTTAGTATGGCTATATGAGTTTTACCAACTACGAAATAACAAGAGCTAGCAGAGGATACTAAACAATGCCGTGCAATCTTTTCCTACGGCCTTCATCAGCATGTCAACACCTGAAAAAGAGAAGGTAAGCAAACTGGTCCAAGTAAATAAAATCCATAACCTAATATCTTTTCTTGGTTATTGCTAAAGGAATATATTGAATGCATGACAAGTTGAATAGCAAAACATGCAGAAATTGTGAGGAATGTGAAAAAAACAACAGCAGAGAATAGACAAGTATCTTAGAGTGAAAACAAATTACAAGAGATAGAAAGCGGGAAAGGAATAATGAACTTCTTATGTATGCTTCTGTCAAAGCATCATTGAAAATTTGTAAGTGAAAATGTTGTCAGTTGATCTCGCAGTTGTACAACTTCAGCAACAGCTACTTTGACATCATAATATTTCCATCTTTTACATTCCATCCAGCAGTCCGGCATATCACCAAATCCATAAACATTCCTTTTTTACTATACATAAAGAGGAGTTGAACTACAAAGAATCATGAGGATTCCAGCTAAAAAGAACTAAAGAAGTCTAATTTCCAGGCTTAGAAGGAATTCTATTTAAGAGGCTCACTTGAGCCTCCAAAGTCCAGAATCTGCCCCCAGCCTCGGATAATTCCCAGAAAAGAAGAAAAAAAAGAACAGAATGCATTAAGAGACAATGACTTCCGAATTGAGAGCACATGAAATCAGGAAACAATTAGGTCAGAAAAGATTATCCCAGTGGTTCTCCGGTAATGTTTTCAGAAGGGATTCCCAAGGCAAGGAAGGCGGCAGAGGATGTATACTTTTACAGATGAGTTAAATATGCTGCTTTCCTAGGTTCTCCTTTAATGCAACATACATCCAGTATGGCGATTATATGATCTACTGCTTACTGAGAGCAACATTGAGCATATAACTTAGGTCCATAAACCTCATGCCACCCTCCATCATCCCATCCCTTCAATATCCTCTTCATAAAAGCAGGGAATGGGGGAGGCACCCTCATAGTCAAGTCTCACATGGGGCAAAGTAAGAAGTTTTATCCGGAATTCTAGCACCAAGTTGATGCTGTGTGGAGCTATAAAAGCCTTCTCTGGACTATTTGGCCTATGTGTCCATGGACTCAATGAGATCCAATACATTGTCAGTGTATTTACAAAAGCAATACTGCACCAAAAACTTATGTATCGTAAGCATTGGATCTTTTCAAAAGATAAAACAAAAGATTTCTCTAAAACATCTTTGGTTCCTCTTACCAGGCTGTCCCAAAAATACATATAAGGAATAGTTCTCAACCATCTCCTGTGGTCATTCTTGAGAAACCTTCTAAATTTTGTTACTCATAATTTTTGGTTCTCATGTTATCCTAAGGAAATTATAATAAACGGAAAAGGGTCAACTTTTCCCCTGAACTATTAGTTTTGGTCTAATAATGCCCCCATCCACCTATTGGGCTAAATATACCCTTCTGTTAAGGTTTTTGGCTCACACATGCCCTTTAAGTTAACAGCCCACTTCAGATTTTAAATAAAAATTATTTTTAATGACGTGTCATAACATGATTGGTTATTTAAAACCCACCCCAAATATGTCTAACCCACCCACCCGTTTGAGCCCGACCCGACCCAACACATACATAACCCACTAAACCCTCTAACCCATCAGCATAAGCGACTGAAGCTCCCAAAATTGACCGACTGAAACTCCTCTTAAAATTGGGAGAGGGAAGAAGAAGAACAAGAACCCTAATTCTAAGAGGAGTTTCAGTCGGTCAATTTTGTGTTGTGGACAAGAAGTGCAATGACTCATGGTCTTTCCTTTTCGAGCAATTGAAGCCCATAGTTGAGGATGATTGAAAGTTGTGCATAATCTCTGACATGCATCTTTGCATAGCGAATATAATTTCCGGGGTTTATAAGCATGCTCTACTAGGATAGAGTCAAAGTCTACATAAATCTCTCATTCAGGATAGAATTCAAGCCTACGTCAATCTCTCATTCGGTTATTTAGTTTGAATACTTTTGAATTGTATTCTTCAGTTATCTCTTAGATTTTGTATTTTTAAAGTGTCTCTGAAGCTTATATGTATAGGAGGAACTCCTCCTTCTCTTCTCTGTATCGTGATTAGGAGTGGCAAGCGGGCGGGTCGGGTATGGTTCGGATCGAAACGGGTAATGGAAAAACGGATAAATTATCCGACTCGACCCATATTTAACACGGGTAATAAACGGGTTAACCTGCGGATAAAATGAGTAACCATATTATCCATTCATGACTTCACATTAGCCTCAAGCTCTAATATGAATTTGTTGCCCCTTGCAACAGAAGAACATTACTGAAATAATTTTTCAATAATTGTATTATCCATATTTTACCCATTGGTTACCCATTTGGTTACTCATTTTTCTAATGGATAATATGGGTAATTATCCATATTCGACCCGGTTTTAAAAAGTCAGTTATCCAACCCATTTTTAGTGGGTTGGGTTGGGTGGATAACTATTATTTTTAACAATCTTGCCAGGTCTAATCGTGATTAATATTAAAAATACTCCAAGTTTCTTTAACTCTTTCATGGTATCATGTATACCAACAATGCTACTCCATATCTCTCCCTTGTAAAAGAAGGATAGTAATTGTAAGACATGAGAACCAAAAAACAAGATTAAAACACCAGAGTAAGTTGACAATTAATTCTTGTACCAGCTTGCCATGGGACAGTTGTGAAACTGTGTTACTCCAAGATGATCCGAGGAAACAATGATTGGACGTGTTGAATCCACTAGGACTACAAAGAAATGAATTATAAGGTCCCCATATCCACAAACTCCATTACTCTTCTCACAGTCGGTCGGTTTTGGTGATCTCAATTCTATAAAACTGTTTATATCAATTAAGTCCCAACTGCTATCTCGAAATGAATCTAATTGATCTATTTCAAAAAATCAAAACAATAAAAAGGAAAAATTAAAAAGGTTAAAATTTTGGGAGCTTCAGTCGCTTCTGCTGATGGATTAGAGGGTCTAGTGGGTTATGTATGTGTTGGGTCGGGTCAGGTCGGGCTCAAACGGGTGGGTGGGTTAGACATATTTGGGGTGGGTTTTAAATAACCAATCATATTATGACACGTCATTAAAAATAATTTTTATTTAAAATCTGAAGTGGGCTGTTAACTTAAAGGGCATGTGTGAGCCAAAAACCTTAACAGAAGGGTATATTTAGCCCAATAGGTGGATGGGGGCATTATTAGACCAAAACTAATAGTTCAGGGACAAAGCTGACCCTTTTCCGTATAATAAATACACTTCATACCCATTGCCTCAAAAGGTCAGTTAGATCACAAGAACATTGGCAAAAGAAAGATAACATAGTAAAGGGAGACTAACATGAGAAATTCAAGGTTACAACAAAAGTTAATGCTCAGTATACTAACGGTTCCGGTAAAAATGAAAAAATTAAGGGGCAAGGTCAACACACTAATAAGCTAATATCAAATGGTACAAAGTTTCAATATTCATTACACCCAGGGCAATGTGAGCCTCACTGAACCTGTCGCATCAACGTGCAAGAACATAACAGTAAAAACACCTTTGGCATGTATGGCCCACCTCGCAATCCCACCCACTACGGAAACTCTTCATGTATACTCAGGGAGAATGAATTTCAAACAATGAATGATGTAGCTCACCAGCAAGACTCATCTAAATAACTAGTTAAAGTCTCAGAAGCAAAAGAAAATGTCAAATTGTATGCCAGTAAGTTGACAAGCTGGCAAGCTCACACTCTTAATTGAAACACCGAGTATCTTTGAGGAGAAAAGAACTATTGAGATTGAAATGCATCTGGCACAACATGGTACAGTTGAAAGCCAAGATGGACAAAAAATGATTTCCATAACTAATTAACGAGATAGAGCAAAGCATAGATCCGTACCTCCTGGGTGAAACTTCATGTATGGTGTTATATTGTAGACATGGCCTTTAAGAACAGTCCACATTGCATCTTCATTTTGGTGTTGTTTGACTTCATTTATCGATATAAGTCTCTTATTGGACTGTCCTTTCAATCCTGAACAATAGATACATGAAGACTGGAATAAGAAGCACAAGAAAGAGAAGTTCCACAGGAGGAAGCCAACCAAGTGACCGACAATTATGCACTAACAATATGCCAGACTTTAGGTCTTAAAGAAGTTTTCTCATTTCATATCACATAGGATAGAAAATTACTGTAAAACAACAAGGATTTGCATGCTCCCTTCATTTGTATACTTAACTTCTGTTATAGGAGAGAGAAATTTTTAGATGTATAGTAGAACAGCCATAGTTATGAGTACCTTGGTTTAGTGCATCAAGGCATCTGAAGAGTGATCCCAAAGGACATGCAAAATGAATATTAACTGCAGAGCAAGCTGCAATATTGCAAGGTCTTACAATAGCATGTTGGTGAGTAATAGCTACTTCCCGTTTCCCATTAAAGCATGTTCTAGATTTGAGGCTTAGACACTTAAACGATACATGATCAACTTCACTTGTAATAAAAGAGTAGTATGCATCATTTTTTATAATAAAACAGTAACGTGTATTAACACAATATCATCTGCAAGTATCATGCACCATGGAACCTCATCCTACACGCAATAGGTACTTGTCCAGAGTTTTTACATGGAATAAAATTTTCATATCACATGACTTGTTAGAGAACTTCTATGTTTAGAGGACCTTGATTTATCCTAAAAGACAAACTGTTTAATATTGGAAATGAAATGAGCCCACAATAAAGTGGCATAGATTTATTGCATGATCTACTGAAGTAGTTCTTTCATTCAACAAAAGCCTCTTACACCAAAAGCTGTCATTGCTAAAATGGCTTGTAGGATTTCCAATTAGCCTTGGTATCAGAGCTCAAGAAAAGCTCATGAAGCAAAAGTTATGCAACATCGCATCTGAAGCCTCGGAAATGGAGTACAAGTGCATATACAAGTTTTCTGGTCCATTATTGGACAGGATGTTTAGGCTCTGTTACCGCTTAAGCTAAGAAAGGATGCAATATCAAGTGTTAGACCAGAAACTCACATATTCGTTCCTTATCTTGTGCTACCTAATGGATTTAACGAGTCAAGTCCAGATGATGTATTAACTACTTTCATTAGCAAAAGAAACTACAAATGTGTCTAGGCATAGCAACAAAATCATATTTTATCTGATATAGAATAATGCAAACAAGTTATACGTCTTCTTTGTTATTCTAGAAAGCATTTCACATATGTAGTACTATACGTATACGTCTATTGAATTATAACCTGTATAAAACTCGCTGAAATAAAGCCAAAACGGAAAACTTGGAAATGCATTTATAGCCTGTTTCTTTTCTATCCTTATCAATATATGATTGGAAGAATGACAAATATCGGAAGAAAGAGCGGAAGATTTACACCAAGAGATTCTTACCTGCAAGGTCAGGATGTGTTCTTGTAAGCTTAAGCCAGTCCATCTGGCTATAACCCTTCTCAAAGGGAACCTTGGCTCGAGCTGCAGGCTTCCTAGCAGGCTTTATCTGTTCCTTAGAAACTTTGACCGAAGATTCACTATCTCTTGATGCTGCTTGACCAGAACTTCCGCTCACTTGCTGGCCTGGAGATGTGTCTATAACATTGAAAGACAAAGAACCAACTGTTCCCTCCTTCTTTGTGGTAGCATTGCTGCCCAATTTACCTTCCCATGGTGCATCATTATTTTGACTCATACCAGAATCATTTGAGGGCTCATCTTTTATTTGAATTTCACTAATATCTTGAGCGAACTTCTGTGCGTCTACATTATCAGGTCCACTAACCTAAAAAGCCCATTAGATCTTTCAGGTTCAACTGATAAAAGGGTAATTTAACAAGGTAATAAGACTTGATCTTCAAGCATGAATGTCTCGCATGTCCTTCATTACATGGTGTTATTACTTATTATCTCACTTACCTGACAGAACGTGAAATCATCATCATTAGCCATTGATAGCTCAGCTGTGGAATGACACCAACCAAAAAGGTCCTCTTCAAGGAATCTGGTGAAAATAAAAAAATTAATATTGATAACAAAAGTCAGTTCCTCTTCCTTTTCCACGCTCATCATTCTTCTAAAATTGTTAATTTGTATTTAAAAGGCACAGTATTGAAGTAGTGTTCTATTGTCCAGTAGGGTGATATGAGTGCCCCATATAGCTGACATTAGTATTTGTATTCAAAGACTGTGGTGCATAGCTTTAAGCGACGATGCAAGAGATTTTAATAACATTGGCTAAATCATGCGCAAGTAATGAAGAAAAGGGTCAAATTTTTCACTTAAAAAAGCAGTTTAACTTACAACCAACTTGAAGAAACTCTACAACATACCTAAAATCATGAATTTAAAGCACTGAGATTGATCACATTTAGCTGATGTTTACCAGAATCATCAAGTTCATCCCAAACACAAGTAACCAAAAAATGAGTCAACTCTCAATCAAGCAAGCAAGCAGTTAAACTCTCAACCAAGTTCAACAAAATCTACAACAGTCATAATATCATGAAATCAAAGAACCACATTAATCACATTAGCTTAAATCCATAAAAAAAAAACATTCTCATCCCAATTACCAATAATCAGTAAAAGGGTCCACTTTTGACCAATCAATCAAGCAATTAACTTTGAATCAAGTCAAAGAATTCTAAAATTGGAAATAACCCAACACATATGCCAGATATTTGTCACAACTCATCACAGACTCAAACAACAAATTCTCAGATAATTCAGAAACTAAACATAGTTCAACTTTTTCACTATATTGGAAAGAAATTCTGCTTTGCAGAGGGTGTTAAAATTTAAATTCACCTTTCTCTTGTGATACTGATGTGTTGTTTTTCTCAGTTTCCTGCTTCTGGGAGCTGATCTTTTTTCTTTTTTCGCCTCTTAACTGCTACAACGACACAATGTTCGTTCAAAGATGATGGGCGGACTAGCTACGCTACATTCTTGAGTTTCTTCACCCTTTCTAATTCGTTATTCTGCCTGCATTAGGCGTGGTACCATGTGCATAAAGAGGAGCACCACCAACAGTAGCATTTTGATTTTGTTTTGGTAAATTTACACTGAAACCCCCTAACTGCTTACTACTACGGGTTCATAAAAGCCCGAAAAACAAAACCGCAAATCGAACCAAACCGACCAAAAAACTCGATACTTTTTAGTTTTGATTTGGTTTTGATTTTGAATTTTAAAAACCGATCAAATTTGGTTTGGTTTTGGTTTTAATCAAAAAATAACCAAAAAAATCGAATCAAACCGACTATAAAAGTAGTTGTTTGAATTTATTATTACACTTATATATATGTATATTTTATTAAAAAAATTCTAAAATTTATGATACATATTAGTCATTTATATTTTTAGTCTAGTTCTTTGTTATTATAATAATCTAATTCTTTGTCTTTACATTCTAGTTTGACTGGTAGTTTTCTTTTGCTAAGTACAAGAATTTATTTCGTGTTAAAAATAATTAATTTTTAATTGAGTACTTTAATTATTCATCACTATTTGATTCAATTATCATCAATATATCTTGGTAAATGATAGATTTCTCGAAAAGCAATTGATTTAATAGTGTTACATTAAAAATGTAGTCGCGTGGAATATGCGTTTGGTAGCGTATGTCTCATATTTAAGAAAAAAATCGATGAAAAAACCGACAAAAACCGAATCAAACCGAATCGATAAAAACCGACTTAATTGGTTTGGTTTGGTTTTGTTCCAATATTTGAAAACCGACTTACTTTGTTTGAATTTTTTAAGGGAAAAATCGACCCAAACCGAACCATGAACACCCCTACTTACAACATAACCAAACTATCTGAAACAATGTGTCCTTAAGGTGACGAGGGTCGTATGTGTGATTTATGATCGGATTTGACCCGAGGCTGCTCTTA
Organism: Nicotiana undulata; assembly: GCA_005239495.1. Classification (NCBI taxonomy): domain Eukaryota; kingdom Viridiplantae; phylum Streptophyta; class Magnoliopsida; order Solanales; family Solanaceae; genus Nicotiana; species Nicotiana undulata. Next base: position 51,426 of record ML245016.1, read on the forward strand.
TTACTCCCTCCGTTTCAATTCATGTGAACCTCTTTGACTGGGTACGGAGTTTAAGAAAAAATGAAGACTTTTGAATTTTGTGGTCCTAAACAAATCAAAAAGAGACCAGAGTAATTGTGTGATTATAAAGCTTCTCATTAAGGGTAGAATTGTAAGTTTAAGCTAAATTGTTTTCAAATTTAGAAAGGGTCATTCTTTTTGGAACGGACCAAAAAGAAAATAGGTTCACATAAACGGGAACGGATGGAGTAACTTTTTTTGATTGAGAGGTCTCTGCATTACATTTTTTCACGTTGGGTGGTTATTTGAGTTTATGTTCTACGCTAGAGATAATGTTTTAGGAATGTATTTTCCTAGTTGGGTGTTTGTTAAATTGTTGCTAATTTGGTCATTTGCTTTCTTTCTTCTTCTTTTTTTTGATTTTGATGACATGTTTTTAAGAACCTATTTGAAAAGCTACCTAGGAATTGGATTTGGGTATAATTAGGTGTAACTATATAGTTTGATATGTTTGTCTGACCATGTAATTATTTGATCATCATGGAAATGGCTGTAATTGAAGAAATGTAATTGCACTCTTCAATTTTCAGGGAAGTGACAATTGGTACTAATTACACTATGTAATTACAAGATTATTTTTTATTTTATTTTATTTATAAAAAAAATTCCATTATTTTAACTTCTATTCATTTTATTTTTTTTATTTTTCTATTTTTAATTTTTAATTTGAAAATATAATTTTTTTGTACATTTCTATTATTTTTATACCTTTACTTCTTGTGATTCCATATAATTGCTCGTGTATTTTATTTATTATTTGTTTTATTTTAATTTATTTTCTTTATAACTTATTTTGATTATTTTGATTTCTTTTCATTTTCGTTTTTAATTTTATTTTAAATTTGTAATTATAATTTCTTTGTACATTATTTATATTTTATTTCTCAACCTTTACTTCTTGTGATTCCATGTAGTTGTTTGTATATTTTATTTCTTATTTATTGTATTTTCTTCATTTAACGTAATTGCGTTATTATTCTAGAATTTGAAATATGTTAAACTTTTTTTTCTTTTTGGATTTTAAAATTATGTTATTTTTACAGTTCCAATTTACATGTTTTAGTAGTATTGGCTTGTTGTTTCACATTGCATGTTGTTCATTTTTTAATTAATTGATAGATTAGTTTTGTCAAATATTTAAATAATATTATGACATTATATTTATAAATATTAATTTATTTTATCAGACATGCATTCCATGATGTTCTTAGTTATAAATATATGATTACTAATTAATGTATATTCAAGAAAAAATATGCATCTTAAATACCAAATCTTATATCATTTATACTTATAAAAAGTAACTTATAGGCATACATTTATTATATTAACTTTTAAGTTTTGATAATTACTTCATGTAAAATTTAATCTAACAATATAATTACACTTGTGCAACCAAACAATATGCTTGTAATTATACTGTAATTATGTTATGACAAACAAACTAGTCGTCGTAATAACTATATTGTGTAATTACTACCTTAATAATTACACTAATTTCAAATACCGGTGGCTTTCCAAATAGACTCTAAGTGATTTTTACTTAACGCATAAAAGATCTTAAAATAATAAATTAGAAATTTTTAAATAAATATTTTTTATACAAATTGTTAAAGACTATGTTTACCTATTTCTCCGATTCAAGGGTAGGAAAAATTATTTTTTAATTCTTTTTTGATAATGATATCACAGTAAGGGGTCGTTTGATTGGAAAATAAGTTATTGCATGGTTAATGATCCCGGGCTTAGTTATTAGGATAACTAATCCCGAGCATACCATGATTTTATCTCAACCCAACACGAGATAAACTCATTTTAAATTTAATCCTGAATTATTATCCCCTATCACTCGTACCAAACTAGTCCTAAGTTCGTATGCACTGTCATTAAACGCTTGCTCAAATTGATATTATAATTAAGCATGATTTGGAATATCTGAATTGTTACACTTATACCTCAACCACATGACATTCAATATTTATATTATACTACTCTTACGATAAGTGATCATGTTACCTTTGGCTCATCCATTAAAGAAATACGAACTCTTAGAGAGAAAAAAAAAGACGTATTCACTAAATCAACCTTAACTAATTGTTACCTTGGCACATTAGAATATGTAAATAAGAGCAAATTTTGAAAAAAATAAAATTAATCCATTCTTAATTATATAAATAGACACTTATTTTGGATCAAAAATAAAAATGTAAAATATGTCACTTAGGGACACGAGGGAGTAGTAGCTAGTAACAATTTATTGAATGTGAAAGCAATTGGAAAAATGCAATACTAAAATTAGGTTTATTAATAGTGGTCCAGGTTAAAAAAACACAACTTGCTTTTAGTAAAGTTTGAAAATTGTGATTTTGTTTATCAAGCTTCCAATCATTTTCACATTACTATTCATACGATCTTTTTTCGAGGCAACTCTTTTGATTCTATCCCATTTGTGCAATGAAATAAATTTTGTCATTAAAAATAGTTGGACGATATTATTTTTTCACATACAAGTTTAGTTCCCTACACTCATTTAAAATTAAATTTAAATAGTGACCTCTAAAAAAGTCCATTTGTGCAAATGTCCAGATCAAAGCTTCATTCGAAACGGAGTCCCCACAGCGTGTCTGCCACTCAAAAATGGACCCGACCCATCTTGTTGACAGGTCCTAATGTTGCATTAAAGCTGCTATGTCCAGTAGCCAACTTCTATCTTGGTTCATGTGAAAAAGAAAATCTATTTTGGTTCAAGGATCTTGTAGCAACGGAAGTAGAATTTTTATCAACGGTATTCAAAAAATAAAAAAAGAAACATACAAAAAGACATTATGTATACGGATCACGATACACTCTTGCCTCCGTCAAGATAAAACGAGCTCGAAGATGATTGCGAAGGATCGGAATCGAAGCAAAGGTTTCATCGAATCAGAATTTGGGGCACGTTGTCTGCCTTCGAAAATAGCGGGGTCATTATTCGAGATCGATCTAAATCTTAAAAGACTTCGGGTAATCGAACACGATCAAAAGAGGCCGTAATATCCGCGATCAACCGAATATCACGGCGTGGATCTCGACACATATCGATGAAGAACTGGCAATTAGTTATACAGAAGATTTTTTACTTTTTATAGAGTTGTACTTAGAGTAGGATTCTCCCTACTATGTGAAGGGGGTCTCATAATTCATTAGGCACATTGTAACACGCATTCCAAAGAAATACACTACTATTTTCACTGTTACTGTAAGCTTTTTTTCTCTTGTTCATCAAAGTGGTCCATTGTGAGCCCGGATCGAGGGTGAATACTTCACTGAGGCTGGAATCATCATACTTGCGTGGTTTGAATATATTATATCTTTACTCATCTATTCTAACTCAATTTATCGTTATGTATCAAATCAACTCGCATATCCTTAAAATCCCTTATAAATTTAATTGTTATCCGACTTTGAAGGTAAACAGTTTGGTGCCCCCGTGGGACTAAGGATAATAGTGGCAATTTGACACAAATTTCCATAACACACCTACTTCACACTTGTTCTTTGAAGTGTCTTTGATTTCAGGTCAAAGTTTAAAATGTTGAACTCCCAACCTGCCTCTCCAAACACGGATGCTGAGCTTGGCCACCATGGCGAGAACAATAATTCGGCGCCCGGGAACGAGGCGCACCCTGCCGTTCCCAACGGAATTCAGGTCGTTGGCCCGATCAACGCCAACTCACATGTGGCCATTAACACGAATTGGCCTATCGATCCTGAGAATAGCGTCCGTAGGGGAGTCCGATAGGTAGCCCAAAATACTCGTGACTGTGAAGAAGATGGGATCAACTTGAGGGTGATCTTCGAAATGCTGCAGGCTCAGCATGTAGCGATAGCCCAATTGCAGAACCAAAATCGCACTCCCAATAGAATTGAGCCCGGGCCGCCCCGGGAAAACACTCGCAAAAATGAACCAGCCACATATAGGCCAAATGAAGCTGAACTCGGGACCAACCTTGAGATAATAAAGATGCTTGGGGATTGAAAAAGCGGGTAGAAACGGGAGAAAAGAAAATCGAAGCCAACGACAAGAAGGTGGAGACCTACAACTTCAGAGTCGACCAGATCCCCGGAGCACCACCGATATTGAAAGGCCTAGACTCCAAAAAGTTTGTTCAGAAACCTTTTCCTCCGAGCGCAACTCCGAAGCCGATCACAAAGAAGTTTCGCATGCTTGAAATTCCTAAGTATAACGGAACAACTGATCCAAATGAACATGTGACTTCGTAGTTCGTACATGTGCGCCATCAAGGGGGGCGACTTGGAAGATGATGAGATCGAATATGTCCTGTTGGAAAAGTTCGGATAGACCTTGTCAAAAGGAGCTATGATATGATATCACAACTTGCCCTATAATTCTATTGACTCATTTGCTATGCTTGCAGATGCTTTCGTAAAAGCGTATGCCGGAGTCAAGGTCGAGACCATAAAGTCATACCTTTTCAAGGTAAAGCAAAGAGATAACCAGATGCTCAAGGAATTCGTGTCAAGGTTCAAATGGAATGAATGGACCTACCGCTGGTGGCAGACGATTGGGTCGTTCAGACCATCACCCAAGGAGTCAATACTCAAAGCTCATTGGCTTTGCAGCAGTTGAAGCAAAATCCGGTAGAATATCCGGTTGTAACTTGGGCCGATGTGCATAATCGGTATCGATCAAAAATCAGGGTCAAAGATGATCAGCTTGGGGGACCTTCCGGGTCCGTTTATCCCGTCCGAACTAGTGACAGATCCAAAAGAGACATTGATCATGAACCAATGTCGATGAGAGATCGGTATCAAATGTACAATGGTGATCGTAGGGGTAACAGGTATGGACAAAACCTTTTGAAAAGTGAAAGGAGAAGTGATCGAGGTCAAAATAATCGGGGACTCATAAGCAAAAAGGTTTCGACAGGCCCATCAGGCCTAAGGAAATGCCGAGGTTATCGGATTACAACTTCAACGTCGATGTAGATGCCATCGTATCTGCCATCGGAAGCATCAAAGACACCAAGTGGCCTCGACCTATACAGTCCGATCCAGACCAAAGGGATACCAACTTAATGTGTAAATATCATGGCACTCACGTCCATAGAACAAAATATTGCTGACAATTAAGAAATAAAGTCGCCCGGTTATTCAATAACAAACATCTCCGGGAATTCCTGAGCGATCGGGCCAAAAACTATTTCAGGAATAGAGATTCTAGCAAGCAGATCGAGCAGGAGGAGCCTCAGCACGTCATTAACATGATCATCGATGGGGTAGACATTCCTCAGGGGCTGATGAAAAAGCGCACCAAAGTATCCATCATGAGAGAAAAATGGATCGATATTACATACCATAAGGAACCTTGTTTTTCAAGGACGCGGACGTTTAAGGCGTCGTGCAGACCCACAACAATACACCGGTAATATATGTACTCATAAATAAACCTCGAGTTAAGTGTGTGTCAATTGATCCAGGTAGCTCGGCCAATATAATTAGATCAAGGGTCGTGGAACAACTAGGTATACAAGACCAAATCGTGCATGTAGTCAGTGTTCTGAACGTATTCAATATGGCAAATGAGACCACTAAACGGGGGATAACATTACCGGTGAACACCACCAGAACCATTCGGGAAAAGAAATTCCACGTGATCGAAGGAGACATGAAGTACAATGCTCTATTCGGGAGGCCGTGGTTTCACAACACGAGGGCACTACACTCGACGATGCACCATGTGCTGAAATTCCTGGCGTCATGAGGGATTAAAACAGTTTATGGAGAGTAATCGGCTGCAAAGGAGATGTTCGTGGTCAACGAGGTGATCCCGGTATCCGCACTTTCGACATCGAAGGTTCTGAGATCGGTGGTCAGAGAGGAAACTAAATAGCAATTAGCGACACCGGCCTCAATCAATCCGGAGAAACAGGGGACGGGTGAGGACGACAATTACAGAGTTCCCAGGTCCTTCATAATCCCCGATGATTCTGACGCCACCAAATCAACGGCTAAAGAAGTGGAACAAGTCATATTGATCGAACACATGCCCGATCATAAGGTATACCTGGGCGTGAGGTTAAGTCCCGAGCTCAGGAAAAAACTCATTCAATTCCTTATAGCTAACATAGATTGCTTCGCTTGATCCCACCTCGACATGACAGGGATTCCAGCGGAGATAACTACTCACAAGCTAAGCCTAGATCTGAAGTTCCACCCGGTCAAGCAGAAAAGGAGGCCTAAGTCCGAAGTCAAACATGCATTCATCAAAGACGAGGCACCTAAACTCCTTAAAATAGGGTCCATCTGAGAGGTTAAGTACCCAAATTGATTAGCAAACGTAGTAATAGTCTATAAAAAGGAGAATAAATTAAGAATGTGTGTAGACTATAAAGACTTAAACAAGGCATGCCCCAAGGACTCTTTCCCTATACCAAATATCGATCGCATGATCGATGCAACGACCAGCCACGAGATCCTCAATTTTCTCGATGCCTACTCCGGGTACTACCAAATTCGGATGGACTCGGACAACTAGGAGAAAACGTCTTTCATCACCAAATACGGTACCTATAGTTATAACGTAATGCTATTCGAACTAAAAAATGTCGGCGCCACTTACCAACACCTAGTAAACCGGATGTTTGAGGAGAAAATAGGAAAATCATTGGAGGTTTACATTGACAATATATTAGTTAAGTCCCTGCGAGCAGAGGACCATTTGAAACATTTGCAGGAAACCTTCAACATATTGAAGAAATACAACATGAAGTTGTACCAAGAGAAATGCGCATTCGAAGTCGGATCCGAGAAATTCCTCGGGTTCATAGTGTCCAACCGGGAGATTAATCCTGATAAGATCAAGTCCATTGAGGACATCACCGTTGTGGATAATGTCAAGGCTATTCAAAGGTTAACTGGGTGCATAACCGCTTTAGGTCGATTCATCTCGAGGACCTCCGACAAGAGATATCGGTTCTTCTCATTATTGAAGAAGAAGAAAAAGAAGAATTTCTCATGGATCCCGGAATGCCAACAAGCCTTGGAGGAACTCAAGCGGTACCTCTCGAGCCCACCTTTGCTTCATACTCCAAAGGTAGACGAACAATTGTACCTGTACTTTGCTGTGTCCGAGGTAGCGGTAAGTGGAGTCCTGGTCCTAGAAGAGGAAGGTACGCGATTTCCTATCTATTATGTTAGCAAAACTCTAGGCGAGGCCGAAACTAGGTATCCTCACCTAGAAAAATTGGTGCTCATTTTGCGAAGCGCCTCTAGGAAGCTAATATTGTATTTTCTATGCCATCTCATATGTGGTGTCAGTACTTACCCATTAAGAAACATAATGCATAAGCACGAGATCTCGGGATGATTGGCCAAATGGGCCGTGGAGATTAGCGGGTACGATATCGAATATCGACCCTAAATTGCCATCAAATCTTAAATTTTGGCGGACTTCGTGGTCGATTTCACGTCGCCCCTAATTCCTGAGGTCGAGAAGGAGTTTTTGTTAGACTCTGGGACCTCTTCTGGAATCTGGACCCTCTTCACGGACGGTGACTCGAGTGCAAAATTAACATTGTGTTGAAGCCATCGACCGGGTAATGTAGTTAGGCAATCTATTATAACTATAAAATTGACTAACAACGAGGCCGAGTATGAGGCTATGATTGCGGGTCTTGAACTGGATAAAATCCTAGCGGTCGTGGTGGTCGAAACTAAGTGTGATTCCCTCCTCGTGGTGAACCAAGTCAATGGAATGTTCGAAGTTAAGGAGGAAAGAATGCGAAGATGCTTGGATAGGCTACAGATAACGGTTATGGGAAAGAGACTTTACAACATGTACCTCGAGATCATAACAGCGAGGCCGATGCTCTTGTTAACTTGGGTTCGTCAGTCGACGATGATGAATTCACCTCGGGAATGGTCGTTCAACTTATGAAATCGGTAGTGGAGGAAGTCCATGCCGAGATAAACACGACAAGCTTAACTTGGGACCGGAGAAACAAATACATATATTACATAAAGACCGGATAAATTCCCTCAGATCCTAAGGAGTTGAGAGCTCTGCGTATGAAGGCGGCCCGATTCAGCTTGTCCGAAGACGTACCCTATTTAGGAGAACATTCGATGGACCACTCACTATATGTCTAGGACCAGGGGACACCGAGTAGTTTTGAGTGAAGTCCACGAGGGCACCTGCGAGAATCATTCGCGCGCCGAGTCGTTTGTTCGAAAGATAATCAGAACCGGCTACTACTGAATCGACATGGAAAAATACTCAAAAGACGTTCGTGCAAAAATGTGAAAAATGTCAGAGGCATCCGATGATCCATCAGCCCGAGGTACTTCTACATTCGTTCTTGTCACCCTGTCGTTCATGAAATGGGGAATGGACATCGTGGTCCCCTGCCCAGTGCACCGGTAAGGCTCAATTTATCTTATTTATGACTGATTATTTTTCTAAGTGGGTGGAATCCCAGGCATTTGAGAAAGTCGGAGAGAAGAAAGTTATTGATCTCATATGGGACCACATAATATGTCGATTCGGAATGCCGGCCGAGATTGTATGCGATAATGGGAAGCAATTCATCGGCAGCAAAGTAAGCAAGTTTTTCGAGGACCATAAGATCAAAAGGATCATATCAACGCCATATCACCCTAGTGGAAACGGGCAAGAAGAGTCTGCGAACAAGATCATACTCCAAAACCTCAAAAAGAGGTTGATCGATGCCAAAGGGAAATGGAAGGAAATCTTGCCCGGAGTCCTATGGGCATATCGTACAACCGTAAAATCCAGTACGGGGGCCATCCCATTCTCATTGGTCTATAGTGTCAAAGCTCGTATATCGCTAAAAGTAGGAGAAGCGAGTCTCAGGTTCCGATATGCCACTGAAGACTCAAACGACAAGGTCATGAGTACGAAACTGGAACTATTAGACGAAAGGCGCAAGGCCGACCTCTTCCAGTTGGCCACCCAGAAGCAACGAATTGAAAGGTATTAGAATCGGAGAGCCAACCTTTGACACTTTAATGTCGGGGACTTGGTGTTAAGAAAGGTGACACAAAGCACCCGGAACCCGAACAAAGGGAATTGGGAAGGTCCATATTGAATTATCGATATCACCAACAAATGATCGTACAAACTCGAAACGGTGAACGGTGAGCGACTACTAAACAACTGGAACATAACCCACTTAAAACGATACTATTGCTAAGGTACGACCCCATTTATTACTTTTCTTTAAATATATTACGAATTGACTAACCCTTGCAGGTAATGGCCAAGGAATGCAACTGATAGGCCTAAAACCACGCGTTGCACTTTTTCCTCCTTAAATCGATTTTGTTCCAAATTGGTTTTCCAGCAAGGTTTTTAATGAGGCAACATCAGATCGTGCTAACTTAGAATTGAATACCGACTGTGAACCAGAGTCAAGGTTCATATCAACAGTATCTGAGTCCTCTCTAAAATCAGCCTCGAATACTGGGGACCATCACCCTCGAGTATTGATTTTAGCAAGGAATGAAACTTCGTGCTCAAACAAGTTGTCACGCCCCGAGCCTGGGGAAGAAACTGGCACCTAGTGCCTACCTATCCTTGGATACTATGCGATGCAAAATACAAAACTAAATGTAGACTAACGCTGACTATTGTCAACATAAAGCTGGGCCGGCAAGGCCATCATAATTACTACAACTGACAAGCCAACAAAATATACGTACAAGGCCTACAAGCCCAACATACTGCACTAACGGACAGGATATGTCTACAAGCCTCTACTGATAGATAAACTGTGATCGGAACAGGGCCCTGACCTACCCATAACCTATCTACATATATACACAAGATATACACCATACTGCTACACCCGGCAACTCCAAAAGAAGGGGAGCTTACCGATAAAGCTAAACTCGGGCAACACCTACTAGGAGGTCTACCCGTTTGTCTGTCTGAACCTGCACGCATGAAATGCAATGCCCCAGAAAGGGACGTCAGTACGAAATAATGTACCGAGTATGTAAGGCAATATATTGTAAGCTGAAACTGAACTGATAATATAAGAACTAAAAGCAACTGGGGGTCAAAGATAATCTGAGGATAAGCTCATATGTTGATACTTACTCAACTCTCTCGATATAGTGAGTAAAATAGTTGTCCGGCGCTATAAGGCTCGGTATATATATATATATAACTGTGCTCATAGGCGCTCGACCATACTAGGCTCTGTATCTCGACCAACTGGGCTCGCTCATAGACGCTCGGCCACCGTAGGTTTGGTATATATATAAATATATAAATATATATATA
>MDKH01134159.1:0-18725 GCA_005239495.1 Nicotiana undulata
TCATTCCACGAGGATACTCCTATAATTCTTCTGTGCCACCAACAAACTTGAATATCGGCAGTCAATCCAACAAAAGAGCGTTGTAACACCAATGAAGCACCCTTACTCAAACACATTGCCTTAAACACATTGTCCTTTATGAATGTATACTCTCATCCAGCCACCCAATAGTGGTATCCTTTACCTAATCATCTGAAACTGCCAGTTCTGACCTTCCTTCCAGAACTAAACCGTGACCTAATATGCCACTCTCCACTATACACAAAATACCCATACGCCATGCAATCCTATGATAAATATGAGAACTTAATGCTCCCTTCCTAGCCACAAACCCAACTAGCCAAGAACTTTCCATTGATCCCATTTAGAAGAAAAATCACTATACATCACATGGCCCTCACGCCAGTAGAAATATACATCTCCAACCGTGGTAGAAACCATCAAGAGCTCTCTGAATCCCATTTGTACAACGCCAAACCGTCAAGACTGAATCCTTCCAACTCAACCAAGCTACGCATGCCACCAAATCCCAAGAGAATTGCTAAGAAACAACTGTAACAACTCATTACCTTATAAACACCTAAAGAACTAACCATATCCCTTATCATGCCGATCCGACCTACTATCAAGCTGTCCTATTTACCCAGGTTCCTTCCGACTTACCTTCAAATTGATACTTCTTTTGCCATAATACCGCAATTCTCAATCCCGACTCACCGCACGAAACCCGAGCATAAAAATATACCGTCTAAGACTCATAAGCCGCTGAATATTCTCTCAAATATCCCCAAAGCACCACATTAAAAATACTTACCCTGAGGAGACTTCATGCGAATTTAAAGTCATTACTTTCGCTTTCCTGATACTGATGAATAGAATCCATGATAATGTAAATACACCACAAGCCTTGAAACATTCCATGTAAATCTCAGTTCTAGCCCCTTTCACACCTTGAAGACCCTCAATCGCTACATATAACCTTGAATCCATCTGAACCATTCTCGAACGTCGTTCACTCTACGCAATTTCAATTACTTTAACCAAGTAAACAGAACGACCTGACCCCGCTTGCAATCCACATACTAGGAAAGTAATCCACACATTTGGAGCAACAATCAAACTCATACACTACACACACTACCCTTTCAAGTACAACTCAATTATTCAAAAAATTCAATTATCCGTAAGGTACATTACAACCTGTATCGAAGAATTTCCCGTTAATCGAGCCATTCCCAGACTCCACCTCTGCAGGGCAATAACTGATTCACCAACATACCTCGAACCGAAACCAATACAACACATAATCATGTAATCAACTTATCAATAACGAACTCTCCCACTTGGCTTAAAGCCAAAGATCAAGACAAACAATAACTCACGATTCCCACACATTATCACTGCCACCATACTGTGGTGGGATTCAACTAAATCCTTCATACGCTCATATGACCCAGACCATCTAACCCTCAACTCGTATGCAAATCTCGCATTCACCATTGTAATGATCATTCCAACTCCCACAAGCGAGCTAAACTCAAATTACAACATACATCATCTACTGGTAGGAAAGAACTTACTACATATCAACATAAGGATCACATACCTCAGGACAACCCGCAGAAGATACCCCTGCCTGCTTAGCCTCAAAATGATATCCCTCTATACACTTCCAAAACTCATAGCTATCACGCAATCACTATACCTTCCTACATTAGAACACAACCATTGCCTGCCCTCGAGACATCCCATTAAGCGGTATAAGAACCTGAAGCTGATGGCAATACTAACACTGGAGTTGTGGTCAAGGAATTCTTGGGATTCTGGAAGCTCTACTCACACTCGTCTGACCACATAGACACCTTCACTGGACACCACGTGTCCCAAGAATGCTACTAAACTAAGCCAAACATTCACACTTGGAGAACGTCGCACAAAACTTCTCCTCCCTTTATCCTTGTAATACCATCATCAAATGATGAATATGTTATCTCTGGATACGAGAGTATGGCAGGATTCCATCAATAAATACAATAACAAAGGAGTGCAATCGCTGCCTGAATACACCGCTAATCAAATACATGAATGCTACTGGAGCATTGGTCAGCTCAAAATACATCACAGGAACTCAGATCACGATCGAAGGATCCGCTTCACTCCACATCTAAACAACATGAGAGGTCCTTCACTACACTCCCAGCTCGAGGCCATATTCTAACTTAAGACTGAAGTCAATTACTCAATGATTCTTGCTACATCTCCCGCTAATCCATTCTTGACACAATCAAACAACCTGAACACATCTAACTATCAATCACACTTACCACGTAGTCATCTAGTCACAAGTTCCATCAATAAGGACACAAACGAACATATAAGTCCCCCAACACATGTGCCCACACAAATGAAATCTCAACACTCAAGCCACAGACAAAATTCGGCCTCAAGTCCTTCCGACTGGCCCATTATCAACATGTTAAAAATCACATCTCACCCATGGAAGTCACAAGCCGCCGACGCACAACTGATACCAAGCACTCGCGTGCGCATTCGAATACATGAAAGGAATTCAAAGAGTTACGCTTTTAGCTGAATAAATGGATTCGCAGGATAAGAATTCAAGAATGTGGAATGTTTCCTAAGGGTTCTGCAGCCTCTCGAAAATAAGTACAGACGTCTCTGTACCGATCCGCAAGACTCTGCTAAACCTGCTCACGATCGTTGAGTCCTATGTAACCTAGAGCTCTGATACCAACTTGTCACGATCCCAAATCCTAATAGGTCATGATGGCGCCTATCGTGGAAATAGGCTAGCCAACCATCACATAACTACACATTCGTTCTATTATAACACTTCAAAAATCAATAATAAGCAGCAAACAGAGTATAAATAATTTCCTCAAGCCTTTACGCCCCAATAATAATCTAACAGTCTAAGCAAATCTCCCAAGACTGGAGTCAATGATCATGAGCATCTAAGATATACACTAACTCTACTAATGTCTTAATGAATGTCTATGAATCAAATACTAATACTATATGAAGAAGGGAAGTGGAGAAGTTGCGGACGCTGAACAGCTACCTCGAGATCCCCAAAGCTAATGATAAATGAACTCGGCGACTACTACTCCGAACCGGTACATGGATCTGCACACAGGGGTGCAGGGAGTAATGATAAGTACGCCAACTCAGTAGTAATGAAAATAAATCACAGTCTGAGAATAAGAAACACAGAGCACAGATACACCAATCCACAAACAGTAAAACATCAAGTCTCCATAAATTATACATCAAATACATAAGTTCGAAAACCAATTTCCAGAATATCCTTCGAAACAAGTATGTTTTCAATATATCTCAGTAAAAATCAGTTTGAAAAATGAAGTGAATCATAGTAAAAATATCAGTAAAATCTCATCATAAATCTGCCCCTCGGGCCATAATCATCACTCGTAACAGTTTCCCTCAGCACCTCACCATCACTCAGTATCAGCCCCGCGGGCAACCTCACTATCACTCATGCCTCCCAATCACTCATCACTCGACACTCGTACTCAGTAGGTACCTGCCCTCACTGGGGGTGTGTACAGACTCCGGAGGGCTCCTACAGCCCAAGCGCTACAAACAAGCCACATCATGGCATAAATCACTCTCAGGCACTCGGCCTCTCTCATATCATAACATCCTCACAACATTGGCCCTCAGCCTCACTCAATCATACACTCTCAACATGCCACTCGGCCATGAATAAAACGGTATTCTCGACTCAAAATAGTATTTCATTTCAATAAATAGTAATATCATCAAATAAGAGTGTCAACAATTTCACAAAAAAGACTGAGTATAAAATCATAGTTTCAAAGTAGTGAGAATATCTGTAAAATAGCCCCCAAGGGGTTAAAACATATCGGCACAAGGCCCCAAACATGGCTTACAACCCAATTATATCAAATCATAGTACTACTATAGAGAATAAGCTTTAAAAGTAGTTTCGCAACTCAATAGTTGCCTAAAAAGGTACATTTTTTCCAAATTTCCAATTCGTGCACGCCCCACACTCGTCATTCAGTGTGTGCGTCACTCAAAATCCGTGAAATGATGTAAAGTCCGGGATTTTATTCCCTCAGGACAGGATTTAAAGACATTACTTACCTCGAACTAGCCCGAAAAGCTACTCTGCAACACGCTTGCCTCTCGAATCAACTTCCGAGTGCTCCAGATCTACCAAGTTCAGATTTTTATCATCAAATTATCCTAAAGGAATGAATTCCAATTGAAAAATATCGATTTTAAGCATAAAACCCGAAATCAGTCAAAACCCGACCCCCGGGCCCGCATCCTGGAACTCGATAAACTTTATACCAAAACGTTCTTCATCATCTCACGAGTCCGTACATATAAAAAAACTCAAAAATTTGAGTTCGTTTGACCCCTCAAATCATCCCTAGAAGGTCTCATAATCTCAAGCCCTAACTCCACCTTTTTCTACTGATTTTCATGAATTGAACACTGATATTTTGTTCCTTAATCACAAATAATCGTGTTTTAGGGTCCAAAATCCTTACCTCAATGAAGAACAATGATTTTCTCTTTTCAAAATCGCCTCAAAGCTCTTTTCCCGCTAAAAAATGGTGTAAAAGGGTTTAATGGTCGTGGAGGTTTTTTTTTATATTGTTCACGTGTTTTATTGTTCACCCGAGTTACTGTTCATCCGAGTTACTGTTCATGCTGCTGTGAAGAAATGCAACAGCTTTTCTTCTAGTCTAAATTGATCCGTTAACCTTTCGAAATCCACCCGAGGCCCTCGGAAATATCAAA
Organism: Nicotiana undulata; assembly: GCA_005239495.1. Taxonomy (NCBI): domain Eukaryota; kingdom Viridiplantae; phylum Streptophyta; class Magnoliopsida; order Solanales; family Solanaceae; genus Nicotiana; species Nicotiana undulata. Next base: position 4,819 of record MDKH01134159.1, read on the forward strand.
CAATATACCAACACGTCCCATAACATAATTCGAACTTAGTTGAGCCTTCGAAACACCAAAAACAACATCAAAACACCAAAATCACATCAAATTCAAGCCTATGAACTTTGAAATTCCTAAATTCCACCAACGACGCCGAAACTATGCTAAACAACTCCGATTGACCTGAAATTTTGCAGACATATCCAAAATGACATTACGAACATGTTCCAACTGTCGGAATTTCCTTTCAAACCTGATAGTCTATTTTCCACTGCCGACCGGAAATCGCCAAAAACTAACTTTCGTCAATTCAAGCCTAATTCTGAACCGGGCAGTACAAAAATATTCCGGACACACTCCTAAGTCCCAAATCACCTAACGAAGCTATCCAAGCCATAAACTCCGCATTCTGAGGCCGTTTACCAATAAGTCAACTCTCGTTTTACTTTTCTAACTCTAATGATACTTTTAGAGACTAAGTGTGTTAATCTTCTATAATCATTCCAATTCCGAGACAACCGACTCTAACACATCATAAACAATATAACCAACCTATGACAAGGCAAAAACAGGAATAATAATGAAATTTCTACGAAACGACCGCCCGAGTCATCACATTACTGTACCTGTTTACCTCAGTCTCTATTATATGTTAATATGTTGTGATACTTGATGTAGGTTGTGTTCTCTTATTTGTTGATGATGATGAGACTAGTCAGGTACATGATTGAGTGAGGCCTAGGTCCTGGTTGTGAGGATATTAATATCATAGCGTGTGAGCTATCCGCATAGCACGTGAGCTAACCGTGCAGATCCAGGTATTGATATTATAGCATGTGAGTTGTCCGTGCTTAACGCTTGGGATTTGGGAGCCCCTCCGGAGTCTGTACAGACACCCAATGAGTGTAGAGTGTATTGAGTGTTGAGTTCTGAGTGCGAGTGATGAGTGATGGAGTGAAATTGATGTGAGGTTGCATTTAATTTTGTTGTTGCTGCATTTATCTGTTAAATTTCTTTGTGGCATTTACTGAGTTATGGAATTTACCTGTTTATTTTTAAATTGTGAAAAACTAATTGGAGTGTTTTACTTAGCTCGTCACTACTACTCAGTTCCTTGGTTATTTCTGTTACTATTAGTCGGTTGTACTCATACTACACCATGCACTTTATGTGCAGATCCAGGTGAGTTAGAGCGCGACAATCATTGAATTCAGGCCGGCTATCTGTGGAGATTGCAAGGTAGCTGCTAGCGTTCCCAAGACCTTGTTACTCCTCTTGTCATTTATTCTTTTGGACCGTTAGACAGTTTATATATCTTAGTTCATAGTTTTAGACGCTCATGACTTAGTGAGACCTCGATATTTGGGGCTCATTTTCGTATTTTCTATATTATATTTAGAGTTTTTTTAGTTTATGAAATTTTTTAAATTTTTTAAATGTTGTAAATGTTTTATTAATTTCATATAATCGATTTAGTAGTAATATTTTTGGAAATAGGGTTGCCTTGTAACACGATAAGCGACTTCACGTCCATAATTAGATTTTGGATCGTGACAAGTTGGTATCAGAGCCTAGGTTACATAGGTCTCACGAATCATGATCGGGTTTAGTAAAGTCTTGCGGATCGGTACAAAGACGTCTGTACTTATCTTCGAGAGTCTGTAGAACCTTTAGGAAAACTTCACCTTCTTGAATTATTATCGTGCGATATTGATTCAGCTTGAAGCGTAAATCTTTGAATTCCTTCCACGCATTCGTATGTGCATATGAGCGCTCGGTATCAGTTGTGCATCGACGGATTGTGATTCCCTGGATGAGGTGCGAGATGTGATTTCTGTGTTGATGTTGGGCCATTCTGTAAGACTTGAGGCCGGGTTTTGACTGTATGTTGAGCACTGAGGTGTTGATTGTGTGAGCACGTGCTTGTGGACCTATATGTCCGGTAGTGTCCCTATTAGTGAAAATGGTGGCTGGATGGATACGTGATGAGTATGATTTGACCGCGAGATGAGTTCATATGATTTAAATTTTACGAGAAGGTATTGATGAAGGTTTCACCTATTTGAGACTCCAGATATATTTTTAGACTCGTTCGAGGACGAACGTTTGTTTTAGAGAGGGAGGATGTAATGACCCGGTCAATCATTTTGAGAGTTATAGCCTCGTTTCCCCCATTTTTGTTTCTTTATGTGTTGTTCAGCTGTGTTGAGTTGTATCGAGTTGGTAGGTTTGGGTTCAGAGTAGTTTTGGAGTGAAATGATCACTTAGTCTCTTAGTTAGAAAGCTAAGTTAGAAAAGTCAACCGGAAGTTCACTTATAAGTAATCGAATTCGGATTTAGATTGTTATGATTCAGTTAGCTTCGCTGGGTGATTTTAGACTTAGGAGTGTGTTTGGAATGTAATTTGGAGGTCCGTGGTAGAATTATGCTTGATTTGGCGAAAGTTAAAAATTTGGCGATTTTGGTCGGCAGCGGAAAATTAGGTATCAGGGTCGGAATAGAATTTCGGAAGTTGGAGTAGGTTCCTAGTGTTATTTGTGACGTGTGTGCAAAAATTGAGGCCATTCGGATGTGGTTTGATAGGTTTCGGCGTCATTGGCGAGTTTTGGAAGTTTAAAAGTTCTTAGGCTTGAATCCGAGGTTGATTTGGTGTTTTAGTATTGTTTTGGGTGTTTCGAAGGTTCGACTAAGTTCGGATAGCAATATATGACTTGTTGGAATTATTGGTTGAGGTTCAGAGGGCCTCGGGTGAGTTTCGGATAGGTTTGGGTTGTGTTGCGCTCGTGTTTCTTATATTTCAATATTATTTTTTCAAGCATAAATGATATCATATTGAACAAATGAGCTCCGATTTCATTGTTGATTGAAGCATTAGATACGTATCGCTATTACGAACCCGTAGAAAAAAGAATCTTCGAATTTGGACATCGTATGAAGATTTTATGGTCAGTTTACTAAGAATTAGGTTGCTAGATTTTTTAAATTAATTACGGAATTGTCACTGACGGCGTATTTAAAGATCTGCACTATTTACAAATATTGAAACCAACATATCTCCTTCATTATAAGGTCAAATTGAGTGATTCAAAAGCCTAACTTGACAAAAATTTCACAAGAAATCCATTGGAGGCATAAAAAGCGAGTTTCAGGATTGTTTGGAATGAGAAACGAGGCAGAATAGGTGGCAGAAAAATATATAAAATAAGGATTTGTTCATTAGGTCATATTTTGAGTTGGGGAGCTCGGATTTGGTGATTTTAGAGGCGATTATCACCGTATGGATTGGGATAAGTGTTCTCTACTCGGTTTTGGTTATATTTCATGAATCCATCTTCGTTTTATGGATTTGATTGATGATTTCAAAGTGATATTGAGGGAGTTAGGGTTTGAGTTTTGGAGAGTTTTAAGTGAGGAGTTGAGGGACCAAACGGAGTTCGATTTTGATGAATTTTATATGGTTAGACTCGGGATAGGACGAGGGTTTTGATTCAACCATTGTTGACTAATTTCGAGATATGGGACCGGGGGTTGGATTTTGGCCAATTTTGGATTTTGGCCTATTTATGTAATTTTTATTATGGAATTTGATTCTTTAGCCGATGTTGATAGTATTATTCTTACTATGGTTATATTCAGAGCTTTTGGAGACCGAGTCTAGAGACGAGGGCATCCCGGTGTAGGATTTTACGCGGTTAAGGTAAGTAAAAATTTTAACTCTGGCTTTGAGGGTATAACCCCGGGGAATTTGATATCGTGTTACTGTTTGGAGATGATACACACGCTAGGTGACTGGCGTGTGGGTGTATACCTCCAGGGATGGAGACTTGGTCCATCCCGTGAGGCCCTATGGCCATCATCTGTGTTTATGTAGTTACTTATTGTTGAACTTGTCTGCCTTCATGTTAGAGATCATGCTTAGGCTTTATTCATGCTCACATTTTTGTACTCAGTCATAGAAATTATTGTACATGTTTACCTCAGTCTCTATTATTTTCTAATATGATGTGATACTTGATGTGGGTTGTGTTTTCTTATTTATTGATGATGGTGACACTAGTGAGGTACATGATTGAGTGAAGTCGAGGGCCTGGTTGTGAGGATATTAATACCATAGCGCGTGGCTGTCCGCGGAGCACATGAGCTGACTGTGCGGGTCAAGTTATTGATACCATAGCACGTGAGTTATCCGCGTAGCACGTGAGCTGACCGTGCGGATCCAGGTATTGATATTATGGCATGTGAGTTGTCCGTGCTTAGCGCTTGGGATTTGGGAGCCCCTCCGGAGTCTGTACAGACCCTCAGTGAGCGTAGAGTGTTGAGTGCGAGTGATGAGTCATGGAGTGACATTGCTGTGAGGTTGCATTTACTTTTGGTTATGCTGCATTTATCTGTTAAATTTCTTTGTGGCATTTACTGAGTTATGAAATTTACCTCTTTATTTTAGTTTATTTTTAAATTGTGAAAATAAATAATTGGATATTTTTACTTAGCTCGTCACTACTGCTCAGTTCCTTAGTTATTTGTGTTACTACTGAGTCGGTTGTACTCATACTACAACCTGCACTTTATGTGCAAATCCAGGTGAGTTAGAGCGCGGCGATCGTTGAATTCAGTCTGGCTATTTGTGGAGATTGCAAGGTAGTTGCTAGTGTCCACAGGTCCTTGTTACTCCTCTTGGCATTTCTTTTTTTGGACAGTTAGAAAGTTTATATATCTTAGTTCATAGTTTTAGACGTTCATGACTTAGTGACACCCCGATGTTTGGGGCTCGTTTCCGTATTTTCTAGTTTAAATTTAGAGTAGATTTAGTTTATGAAAAAATTTAAATGTTGGAAATGTTTTATTAATTTCATATAATCGATTTAGTAGTAATACTTTTGGAAATAGGCTTGCCTTGTAACACGATAGGCGTAATCGTGACCATGGTTAGATTTTGGGTCGTGACAAGTTGGTATCATAGCCTAGGTTATATAGGTCTCACGAGTCATGAGCGGGTTTAGTAGAGGCTTGCGGATCGGTATAGAGACGTCTGTACTTATCTTCGAAAGGCTGCAGAACCTTTTAGGAAAACTTCACATTCTTGAATTCTTATCATGCGGTATTGATTCGTCTTGAAGTGTAATTCTTTGAATTCCTTCCACGCATTCGTATGCGCGCATGAGTGCTCGGTATCAGTTGTGCATCGACAGATTGTGATTCCCTGGATGAGGTGCGAGATGTGATTTCTCTGTGTTGATGTTGGGCCAGTCTAGAGGACTTGAGGCCGGGTTTTGCCTGTAGATTGAGCACTGAGGTGTTGATTGTGTGAGCGCGTGCTTGTAGACCTATAAGAACACTTTTCCCTAACTTTTGCCTTTTGCTGAAACACATGTCTCCATCCCTCGTTCATGTACTTTGTCACAAACACTTAATTTTGTAGAAGCACGTGTCTTCAGCTTCCATTGATGCACTTTGTCACCAACAATCTATTTTGTTGAAGCACCTATCTTCAACTTTTATTGATACACTTTGTCACCAACACTCAATTTTGTTGAAGCACCTGTCTTCAACTTTCGTTGATGCACTTGTCACCAACACTCAATTTTGTTGACACACATAATCAATCCAACATTTTTAAACCTCTCTCAATCTTTTAAGAAGAGTTTCTTCCTCTTGTGCCATATTTGTTTGCACGTCTTTAAACTAGTGTTTTTACAATAAGGTGTTATTTCCAAATATTCAAACATGATGGTATCATTTGTTTGATCATGTAGTATATCAGGTCGCCGTTGTTGGTTTATTCTTTGCAAGTGAAAAATATCATTTGGTAATGTACGAGTAGTGTAGTAAGGAAGTTGGTGATCTTGAGACATATTTCTTGATTAAAAAAATTATCTCAAAAGTTTTGTTAGGTTTTCACAAAAAAAATATAAAAGAATTCTCTACAATACTTTATTTCCTCTCACAATAAAATAAGATATTAATACCCCTATTTATAATAATACGAAATTTATTTCAACTAGAAACATGAAAGCCTATTACTATATTGATTATGACTAAATCCTATTTAGACATGAATTAACTCACTATGCAAACAACTACTACAACTTTGAATTAGTTTCTCTCCCATAATTCAAAGTTTTATATTTTGTGTCAGAACACTTTTCTCTAACTTTTGCCTTTTGCTGAAGCACATGTCTCCATCCCTCGTTCATGTACTTTGTCACCAACACTTAATTTTGTTGAAACACCTTTCTTCAACTCCTATTGATGCACTTTGTCACGGAAACTCAATTTTGTTGAATCACCTACCTTCAACTTTTGTTCATAAACTTTGTTACCAACACTCAATTTTGTTGACAAACATAATCAACTTCCAACTTTTTTAAACCTCTCTCAAACTTTTAAGAAGAGTTTCTTCCTCTTGTGTCATATTTGTTTGCACCTCTTTAAACTTATTTTTCTATCTTGAATCTGCGTTGAAACATTTCATTGAATAATCCAATTTTGTTGATAACTATCTATGATTTTGCCAACACATTTTTTTGCCAGACGGGCGGTACACATTGGCTAGCGTCATCCGCCGGCAGTCGAAGCTATTTGATTCTCTCCCAAGATCGTAGAAGCTCTGATACCAATATGAAGGAAGATAATTAATTATTAATATTTAAAAGCTCTCTACAATTATTTATTTTCTCCACACAATAAAATAAGCTATTAATAACCCTATTAATAATAATACGAAATTTATTTCAACTAGAAACATGAAAGCCTATTCCTATATTAATTATGACTAAATCCTATTTAGATATGAATTACCTAACCTTGCAAGTACCAAGTTCTATATTATTTAGGTATCCTACTACAACTTTGATTTAGTTTTTTAATAATTTGTCTAACTGTTGTCACATTACAAATATTATTTCCTCATATCTTCTTAAGGTTTGGCTTGAGCCTCCGATTTCATTGAGATGCCCATGCTCCTTAGCCGCTCATTCAAGCAATCTAAATGAAACACATTTTTCTTTGCGTTCATATCCTCACATTCAAATTAATAACATAACTCGTAAACGAGAAAATTTAGACAGAGTATTCATTCACAAAAGGTCAGCACTTTGAATAAACTCCATTCGAAAGACACGTTTAATAGTAGGAACTAAAATTTTCCTTTTGAGATGTAGAAAAGTTATCTTTGAACATGGTTGCATGGATATTTGCTATAATCATAACAATCTAATTTAATTTAGTGATATCCCCTAGATAAGACATAACTATTGTGATACACAAACAACTTGTAAAGGAGGGTACTTACGCCTCCTTATTTCTTTATCCACGCATCAACCACCCCACCAAATTCAGACTTAACAATTTTATCAGCAAGTATCTTCAATCTTGATAACTTTTCTTCACTGTATGAGAGAAATACGATGAAATAAACTTTGGAACTTTACACCAAACTTTCCACGCTTAAAGTGAACGAAGATTGACGGCCAACCCAAACAACCTCCACAATGGCTATTTTCGTGACTGGTTTTAACAATGGAGCTTGGTTTGTGGAGTTTTTATTCCTATAAATTTCTGGGGTTTTCCACTATGGAGACAGGAAGCTCTGATTCCAATATGAAGGAAAAATATTTTATTATTAATCATTAAAATCTCTCTACAATTATTTATTTCATCCATATAATAAAATAATCTATTAATACCCCTATTTATAATAATACAAAATCTATTTCAACTACAAACATGAAAGCCTATTCCTATATTAATTATGACTAAATCCTATTTAGACATGAATTACCTAATCTTGCAAGTACCAAATTCAAAATAATTTAGGTATCCTATTACAATTTTGAATTAGTTTTTCAATAATTTGTCTAACCGTTGTTAGATTACTCATATTATTTTCTCATATCTTCTTAAGTGTATAAATGAAACACATCATTACATGGTAGTGTGACTAATGTATCTCCATTCAAAAATTCCTAGCAATAGATGAAACAAGCATCTCGTTCTTCGACATCATCAATATCCATAGCGGGTTCACAATAAGTTGTTATTTCCCAATATTCAAACATGTTGGTATCATTTGTTTGACCATGTAGAATATCATATTCTTGTTGGTTCATTCTTTGCAATTGAAAAATATCATTTGGTAATGTACGAGTAGCGTCGTAAGGAAGTTGGTGATGTTGAGACATATTTCTTGATGAAAACAATTTCTCAAAAGTTCTGTTAGGTTTTCACAAAAAGAATACAAAAGAATTATTATTAATCTTTAAAAGCTCTCTACAATTCTTTAATTCCTCTACACAATAAAATAGGATATTAATACCCTTATTTATAATAATACGAAATCTATTACAACTAGAAACATGAAAGCCTATTCCTATATTAATTATGATTAAATCCTATTTAGACATGAATTAACTAACCATGCAAATACCAGTTCTAAATAATTTAGGTATTTTACTACAACTTTTAATTAGTTTTTCAATGTTCTCCCGTAAATGAAAGTTGTATGTTTTGTGTATGAATACTTTTCTCTAACTTTTGTCTTTTGTTGAAGCACATGTCTCCATCCCTCTTTCATGTATTTTGTCACCAACACTTAATTTTGTTGAAGCATCTGTCTTCAACTCTCATTGATGCGTTTTGTCACCAAAACTCAATTTTATTGAATCACGTATCTTCAACTTTTGTTGATAAACTTTGTCACCAATTGTCACGACCCGAATTTACCCTCTGAACGGTCTCGTGACGGCACCTAGTCTCTACGACTAGGTAAGCCTATATTGCGGAGAAATAAGACAAATAATAACAAAACGGTAAAGATGAAGTAATACTATAAAATTTAGCCGCTCGGCATCTACATCTTTTACTTTCCCAAAACCTGGAATGTCACAAATCACAAGCTTTATACGACTATAGCTCTATACAACGGAACAAACAAAAATGTGTATATGTATATCTCCTAATTCTGTAATAGAGTAGATGGGGACATGTGGGATTCTGCGGACGCTGCAGAATTACCTCGCGGTCTCCTAACAGCTGTTGAAGTACTCCTAGCCAAAATGCTGTGTACTGGTACCTGGATCTGCACATGGTGAAAACATGCGCAGGAAAGGGCGTGAGTACTCCACATTCGGTACTCCGTAAGTGCCAAGCCTAACCCCAATCAAGTAGTGACGAGGTCAGGGCGTGAGTACTCCACATTCGGTACTCCGTGAGTTTGAAAATAAGACAGTTATAAGTTTGAATAGTGACATATAAATAGCTAAAATAAGCAGAATTTAAAGGAAAACTGAAAGAAATAATAATAAAAAGCCCTCGGCTCAGCACAACATATATCTCAACAGCAAATATGCAATGCAGTATAGGGAGAAAGCTCCCGGATCTCAGTCCGTCGTCCCAATTTAAATATACTATGCAGTACAGGGGGATAGCTCCCGTATCTCAATCTGTAGTCCCAATTTAAATATGCAATGCAGTACAGGGGGAAAGCTTCCGTATCTCGGTCTCTTGTCCCAATTTAAATATGAGATGCAGAATCATATCGGATACGGCTTAGTTAAACAATTCAAGAAAACAGTAGGCAAAAATAAGGTGAAACTACCTAATCATGGGGAAAATAGTAGCAAGTACGGGGAATTCAAGTGATAACAGGTAGGTATGCTCATTCATATGCTAACTAATCAGTTATAACATGAAGCAGTAGTATAGGAATGAAATGAGTTATGTCATGTAAGGAAAAGCGGAAATTTAGCAACCATGACCTGTGTACACACTCGTCACCTCATGTACACGGCGTCCACATAGTAAAATCAACATAAAAATGCCTAAGGAAAATCCCCAACACAGAGTTAGGCAAGCCACTTATCTTGACTGCGCTAATCAACTCAATACCACACTCTTGCCATTATTATCCGACTCCGGGTGGCCCAAATGTATTCAATTCGATTGCATAATGTAAATATCACTTCAACGAAACAAAATAGCTAATTATTTCTAAGCTAATACACGAAATTAGGAAATTCGCCCAAAAAGTCCCCTAGGCCCCCGTCTTGGAATCGGGTAAAAACTATATTTTCCAGACACTCGTTCACCCACGAGTCTAACCATATAAGAATCTCTCAAATCGGAGGTCAAACACCCAATCAAAACTCAATAATTTGGTCTATGAAGTTCATCCCATTTTTCCCATTTTCTACCCAAAACTTTCGAAATTAAAGGTGGAATTTAAGATTGGAATCATGGAAATTGATCTATAATGGATAGAAATTACTTACCTAGGTGCAAATGCCTCCAAAAATCGCCTCTCCCGAGCTCTCAAAATAAAAAATGGTAAAAATAACATAAACCCTCGGAATTGGGTTTTTAAAAGACTGCCCAGTCATTTCTTCTATGCGATCGCAGAAGCATAGCCGCGATCGCGGAGCACATCCTGGCACGCGCCCAAAATCCTTCATCGCATTCGCAACTACAGGTCTGCGATCGCGGACCCTCAACCCTCAAAGCTATGCGATCGCGTTAGGGGCCACGCGACCGCGTAGAACAAACGTTGACCCTGCCTCAGACCTAAGATCTCCTATGCGATCGCGACCCATGACATGCGATCGCGGAGGCCAAATTCCTAATACACTATGATCGCGCGTGGAGTTCTGCGATCGCGAAGAACATTTCTGACAGCCTCCATTTAACTCTACGCGATCGCGGACTTACTTTTGCGATCGCGGAGAACAAATACCTGCTGCTGTAAAACCAACAATAGACTTAGGCCAAAATATGCCCGTTTGGGCATCCGTAACACACCCGAGGCCCCCGAGACATCAACAAAAACTACCAACCAACTCTAATACCTCATTCAAACTTGGTCGAGCCTTAAAAACACGTCTCATAACATCAGAATCAACAAATATGCATAGATTCAAGCCTAAGAACTTATGAGATTTCTAAAATCCACATTCGATGCTGAAACACGTCTAAACTTATCCGAATGACCTCAAATGTTGCACACAAGCCATAAATGACATTACATACCTACTGTCGCTTTCGGAATTCCATTCCGAATCCGATATTAAAATTTCACTTATCGACCAAAATCGTCGAAATTCTAACTTTCGCCAATTCAAGCCTTATTCTACAACCGACCTCGAAGATACATTCCGAACACGCTCCTAACCCCGAAATCACCCAACGGAGCTAACAGATCCGTCTTCACACAGTTCTAGCTACAACCTGATTTCAAAAGCTAAAATCCACATTTAAGGACTATGTGTCCAAAATCACTCCGAATTTCACCACTCAACGCTTCGACAAGTTTCAATAGCATAAAAAGATATGGGAGAAGTAGTTATTAGGGGATCGGGGCGCTAACTCTCAGAACGACCGACCAGATCGTTACATTCTCCCCCTCTTAAGAAAATCGTTCGTCCTCGAACGAGTATAGAAACATACCTGAAGCTGTGAAAAGATGAGGGTACTGACTCCGCATATCCTTCTCGGTCTCCCAAGTTGCCTCCTCGATCTGATGACCCCTCCACTGAACCTTGACTGAGGCAATATTCTTCGATCTGAGCTTTCTGACCTACCTGTCCAATATAGCCACAGGCTCCTCAACATATGATAGATCTTTGTCCAACTGGACTGAGCTGAAATCCAAAACATGAGTCGGATCACCGTGATACTTCCGGAGCATGGAAACGTGGAATACCGGATGAACTCCTGCTAGGTTAGGAGGCAAGGCCAACTCATAGGCTACCTCCCCAACCAACTGCAATACCTAAAAAGGTCCAATGAACCTCGGACTCAGCTTACCCTTCTTCCCTAACTTCATTATGCCCTTCATAGGCGATACCCAAAGCAAAACCCGATCACCAGTCATAAATGCCAAGTCACGAACCTTCCGGTCCGCATAACTCTTCTGCCTGGACTGAGCTGTGCGAAGTCTCTCCTGGATCACCTTTACCTTGTCAAGGGCATCCTGAACCAAGTTTGTACCCAACAATCGGGCCTCGCCCGGCTCAAACCATCCTAATGGAGACCTGCACCGCCTACCAGACAAAGCCTCATACGGCGCCATCTGAATGCTGGACTGGTAGCTGTTATTATAAGAAAACTCTGCAAGAGGCAAGTATCGATCCCATGACCCTCCAAAATCCATCATACATGCACGGAGCATATCCTCAAGAATCTAAATCGTGCGCTCGGACTGCTGCCATGTCTAGGGGTGAAATGGTGTGCTGAGATCTATCTGTGTAACCAACTCACTATGCAAGGCTCTCTAGAAGTGCGAGGTGAACTGAGGACCTCGATCTGATATAATGGACACCGGCACACCGTGCAACCGGACTATCTCCCGAATGTAGATCTAGTCCAATCTCTCAGTAGAATATGTAGTCAACACTAGAATGAAATAGGCTGATTTGGTCAGTCGGTCCACAATCACCCAAATAGTATCATGTTTCCCCAAGGTCCGAGGGAGTCCAACCACAAAGTCCATGGTGATCCGCTCCCACTTCCACTATGGAAGCTTAATCTGCTGAAGTAAGCCTCCCATTCTCTGATTCTCACATTTGAGTTGCTGACAATTGAGACACTGGGCTACAAACTCTACTATATCCTTCTTCATCCTTCGCCACCAATAGTGTTGTCTCAGATCCTAGTACATATTCGCGGTACCCGGATGGATGGAATACCGCGAGCTATGGGCCTCCCCAAGAATCAACTCTCGAAGCCCATCTACGTTGGACACACAAATACGGCCATGCATCCTCATCACACCATCATCACCTACGGTCACATCTCTGGCATCACCCTGCCAAACTCTATCCTGAAGAGCCCGAAGGTTGAGATCATCATACTAGAGCTCCCGAATGCGGTCATAAAAAGAATATCGAGCAACAACACAAGAAAATACCAGGCGAGGCTCAGAAAGATCTAGTCTCACGAACTGACTGGCTAAGGACTGAACATCCAAGGCTAAGGGCCTCTCAGTTGCACGAAGATATGCAAAACTACCCAAACTCTCCGGTCGGCGACTCAAGGCGTCAGCCACCATATTGGCCTTCCCCGGGTGGTATAATATAGTGATGTCATAATCCTTGAGTAACTCCAACCACCTACGCTGGTGCAAATTAAGATCCTTCTGCCTAAATATGTGTTGCAAACTTTGGTGATCTGTGAATATCTCACAGGGAACACCATATAAATAATGACGCCATATCTTCAGGGCATGAACAATCGCTGCCAACTCGAGATCATGCACATGGTAGTTCTTCTCATGCACCTTCAACTGTCTAGATGTGTAGGCAATCACCCTACCGTCCTGCATCAACACTGCTCCTAGGCCAATCCTCGAAGCATCACAATAGACTGTATAGGACCCTGAACCTGTGGGTAATACTAACACTGGAGTTGTAGTAAGGGTTGTATTGAGCTTCTGAAAGCTCTCCTCGCACTCCTCAGCCCATATAAAAGGTGCACCCTTCTAGGTTAGTGTGATGACCCAAAAGGTCATCTTATGTAATTTAAGCCTTATCTGTATTCCGAGGCTCCGAGAGCCTCCGTTAGTCTCACCTCGTTATGCGTGCGCAGCCCGAACGTGTAGCCGGGAAGCTACTATGTGAAAATGAGTTTTGATAATTAATAAATGAATATAGTTGACTTTGGTCAATATTTTTGGTAAATGAACCTGGACCCGTGATTCGACGGTCCAGGAGGGTTCGTAGGAAAATGTGGGACTTGGGCATATGCTCGGAATCGAATTCCGAGGTCCCAAGCCCGAGAAATGAATTTTTAAAAGAAATTGTTCTCTGAAAATAATAAAGAAATATGAAAGTGAATAATTATGTAAAAACTGTGTTACCGAGCCCGTATTAAGGTCCCGAAGCCCGGAACATGTTTATTATATATTACTTGTCTTATTTGTAAAATTTGGTGAAAAA
>ML245017.1:0-19726 GCA_005239495.1 Nicotiana undulata
TGGGAAGGGAATCACTTAGTGAAAATTATATCGGCTTGCCTAACCCCGATGTTGGGCGCCATCGCGACCCGGATTAGGATTTGGGTCGTGACACCAGGCACGCCCTTCTTCGCAAAAGCGGTCAAAGCCTTGCGTTCACGAAGCAAAAAAGTACGTTGCTAAAATTTCCTCTTTCGCGAACGCGTAGATTCACTTGCCCAACCCTTCGCGAACGCGTGGTCCTCTACACGAACACGTAGAAGAAATCCTTGTGGTCCAGCTATTCCATCTTTCCTATTCGCGAACACGTTCTACTCCTCGCATTCGCGATGCTTCCAGTGGCCACACCTTCACGAACGCGAGACCCCGTATGCGAACGCAAAGAACAAATCTCTGCAACAAAAACACGAGAATATCTGATATATTTCCAAAGTCCAAAATGATCTGTTAACCACCTGAAACTCCCCCGAGGCCCCCAAGACCTCAACCAATCCTAAAACATCATACAAACTTAGTCGAGCCCTCAAATCACATCGAACAATATTAAAATCATGAATCACCCTCCAATCCAAACTTTAAGAACTTAAAACTTCAAAATTCTACAATTGATGCCCAAACCATGCCCGGTTGACCCAAAAGTTTGTACACACATCATATTCAACACTATGGACATACTCCAACTTTCAGAATCGGATTCTAGCCCCGATATCAAAAACTCCAGTACCGATCCAAAACTCCAAAATTTTGACTTTCGCCATTTCAAGCCTAAATGAGCTACGGACCCCCAAAACACAATCCGGGTACGCCCCTACGCCCAAAATCACCCAGCGGAGCTAACTGAATCGGCGGAATTACATTCCGGAACCGTCTTCACACAGTTCCAACTACGGTCCGAATTCTAAGACTTAAGCTCACATTTAGGGACTAAGTGTCCCAAAACACTCCGAAACTCAAAACGAATCTTCCCAACAAGTCATAATAGCAGATATAGATATGGGGAAAGTAGTTAATAGGGGATTGAGGATCTAACTCTCGAAACAACCGGCCGGGTCGTTAAATCCTCCCCCTCCTAAAACAATCGTTCATCCTCGAACGAGTATAAAGACATACCTGAAGCTGAGAAAAAATGAGGATAATGGCTGCTCATATCCCGCTCGGTCTCCCAAGTCGCCTCCTCGACCGACTGACCCCTCCATTGAACCTTCACTAAAGAAATGTTCTTTGACCTTAGCTTTCTGACCTTCCTGTCCAAGATAGCCACTAGCTCCTCAACATAAGATAGATAATTGTCCAATACATGAGTCGGATCACCGTGATACTTCCGGAGCACCAAAACATGGAATACCGTATGAACTTCTGCTAGGATGGGAGGTAGGGAAATCTCATAAGCAACCTCCCTAACACGCCGTGATTTTTACTAAGATAGATCATTTGAATGCTGGAATGATATATGTTGTTATAAGCAAACTCCGCAAGTGGCAAGAAATGGTCCCATGACCCACCAAACTCCATCACACAAGAACAGAGCATATCCTCTATAATCTAAATCGTACACTCGGACTGCCCATCCGTCTGAGAGTGAAAGGATGTGCTCAGCTCCACCCTAGTACCCAACTCCTGTTGTACGACTCTCCAGAACCGTGATGTAAATTGTGTACCTCTGTCTGAAATGATGGATATTGGGACACAAAAAAGGCGGAAAATCTTTCGGATGTAAATCTCAGCAACCTCTCTGAAGAGTAAGTAGTCATCACTAGGATGAAATGAGTTGACTTGGTCAGCTGATCCACAATATCCCAAATAGCATCGAACTTCCTCAAAGTCCATGGGAGTCCAACTACATAGTCCATGGTGATCCGCTCCCAATTCCACTCAGGGATCTCTAGCCTCTGAAGTAAGGCGCCCGGTCTCTAATGTTCATACTTAACATGCTGACAGTTGAGACACCGAGCCACAAATCCAACTATATCCTTCTTCATCCGCCTCCACCAATAGTGATGTCTCAAATCCTGGTACATCTTCAAGGCACCCAGATGGATAGAATACCGCGAGCTGTGGGCCTCCTCAAGAATCAATTCCCGAAGCCCATCCACATTGGGCACGCATATCCGGCCCTGTATCCTCATCACCCCATCTTCACCAATAGTCACATCTCTAACATCACCTCGCTGAACCTTATCTTGAAGGACTAGAAGATGGGGGGTCATCATACTTATGCTACTGATACGGTCATAAAGAGAAGACCGAGCGACCACACAAGCCAATACTTGGCTCAGCTCCGAAATATCCACTCTCACAAACTGGATGGCTAAAGCCTGCACATCCAATGCTAAGGGGCTTTCTGTTGCTGGAAGATATGCAAAACTCTCCGCCTGGCGACTCAATGCGTTGGCCGCTACATTGGCCTGCCAGGGTGGTACAACTGTTGATACCCAAAAAAAATTTCTCAAAATATTTTTAAATTGAATATATAGCCTCCAAAATCATGTATCAGTAGCAATTGGTATTTTTCCAGAATTTTCCTATATTTTATTACTTTGTTTTTAATTTATCCAGCATTTTACTCCCAATAAATAATTATAAAATTGCATCGTAAATTATTTCAAAAGCATTCCTTGATTTAATTTATTATTTAGGGTCCTATTAAGGCCAAATCATTTCACAATTAGCCAAATTGGTACCCTTTTGGCTATAATTGCAATAACTTTGCAATTATAGCCTAATCATATGATTTATACTATTTTTTATCCATAAAATAATCATTTGTGTTTTTAAATACTAAGTAATCATTTCAATTTTATTTTCTAATCATGAATTTCATTTTTTACAATTATCAGATATTTTATAAATTATTTTTAGTTAGTTTAATTGGGTATTTAACAACTAGCCACCTTTATTTTGATGTTACCTAAATTAATCTAATTCCTAACCCAATTAAATCAACCCAATACGCCTAAGCCCAAACCCCTATTTAACTCGGCCCAGGTCCTCTTAAATCCTAGTCGTTGATCATTTTGATCAACGACTCAGATTACCCCTTTCCTAAATTAAACCCTAAGACTACCCCCCCCCCTCCTTCTCCTCTCATTTTCCCCCTCATTCCTTCGCCGTTACATCTCTCATCTCTCTCAAGACTCCTCTGCTAACTTGAGCTCTCACCTGCCGTCGCCTTGCCGGAAACCATGGTGATTTCACCACCACCCCCAGCCGGTGGCCCTCCTCCTACACTGGGTTGATGCTGCCCTGAGGTATTCAAGAGAACCAGAGGCGGTTCACTCACCTCCCATGATCTCTCATTCCATTCTCCGGCCATCCATGGCCGTCCGAATAAGATCTTACCATTACCGGTTAAAACTAGTGATTTTGAGTTGATTCTCTTTCTCTCTGGGTTTTCTCTTTGAAACCCTAACTACTAAACTCTCGATTTTCTTAGATCTGTAACAGATCTGGACATATTATGAGTTATTTCTTATGTTTTCCTTAAAGACTTTCCATTTTCCTAAAACGATTCTTCGTCTTCAAACTAGGGTTCTTAAACCCCTTTTCAAAACAGTTTTCCTTTCTGAATTTTAGCATTATCTTATGATTCTCATCATGTTTAAACATTATTTAAGTTTTTTCCCTTTTGGTCTGATTTACTTTGATAAGACCCTGAGTTTTCAATTTTAGTCGTAGATTCTAAGTGTGTTTTTGATAATACGTTTGTTCAATCTGTATATGTGCCTGATTTTCATGAGCATCCTAAGTGTCTTGTGATTTTACCCTATTTTTGCTTATTAAGGTTTTTGACTCTTCATCTCTTTTGCCTATATCATGTCTACTCTGTTAATTTAGGCCATTGCTCTATGTGAACCCCTGATTTATGTGATTTTACCCTATGTTCGACTATTAAAGGTTCTGATTTTTTGCCTACTAAGTGTTATTACGCTTTGTCTCCTGAATCAGTACTATTCCTACTTTGAATATTTGAATATTTGAATATTTGTGATTGATACTTCACTAATTTTGCATAATGTTCCCTATTGATCTTTTGAGTATTTCCTTAATTAAGACATGTTGATTTTCCTATTTCTCTTTGTTTGTATCATACCTATCCCGCTAATGTTTGATATTTTCCCTGATTGATGCTGATTTCCTGTGATTCGAACCTCACTCAAGGGTTCTCTTACTGATTTCCAGAATATAAATTATTTCTTGCCTTATTTTGTGGCCAATTATGTTATCAGATTGATTCTTAGACACTTTCCTTAATTAAAATATTTTGAATCTAATCTCAATTACATGCTCTATACTTTTACTTCTTCCTTATTGTGTTAAAATCACCTTTTACATGATTTCTTTTCCTTATTTTGCCACTGCTTATTACCGTTTGAGCAATGACTCCTTAATTAAGGGGAGTACTTACATTAATTTGATTCGAATTGATGCTTACTTCTATAGCTACTGCTAAACTGTTATTTGGTTTCTTTATTTTCTTTCTATTTCAAAACTATATATATCCTACTCTTTCATTAGCACAACACGAACACACACTGTTCAAAAACTCTCTCTTACACACAAATACTTTCTTCTGCTCTCCTTCTGGTTACTTGCTATTATCAGTCGGCTGCAAGCCAAGGCTGATTATCATACTCTCTTACTCTTAATTCTGTGTTTGTTATCTCCTATCTGGTATGTCCTAATTTCAGTTTAAGTTTCAAAAACAATATGTTTCTTTTGGTACTTCAATTCATCCTGTTTCTAATCTATTTTTACTTATGGTTTTAGCATGTCTACTCTACTGTTTTATTAACATGATTCTCAATGTGCCCCTTCCCTTAGATTCAACATGTTTATGAAGTATTATCCCCCTTAGTATACCTCATTGTGATTTGCTTCACTTATGTTTCTTTGATTCCTGATATGTACTTCTTTCAGGTAAAACCTTTTCTGTGATCACTAGGTTCTGTGTAAGTTTGACCTCCTTAACCCCCCAAATTCCTGAAGATTTCTTTGATCTTGAACTTATGTGTAACTCTACCCACTGTGTTCTTATACCTATGTGCTTTATACTTGTCCCTAATCCTTCATCTCCCTACTTGTGATTGCTGAACTTTTTTTGATTCTTGGGGTGATGTTTGACGATGAGACTGGGATGCTGTTTGCTCTGACTATCCTACTTCTCTCAAACTGTTCTCACTAAATGAACTCCTCTATGGTTCTATTTTGCAAAACCCATTTCAAACCAGTCTCTTTTTATAAATGTTTTCATACTCAATCTTCTCAAAACTATGCCAAGCACTCTCACTCTACTCTTAGACCCTTAAGTTTTGCCCCTCTAATGTGTGAATTCTTTGGGATCCCTATGAGATCCCTCTAAACTCTGATTTATTAGAGTTGGCCCTTCCACACTGCACTCACTCAATTATGGTTATGGAAAATCTGGGTTTGAGCACTGCCCGGGATCCGTTGAGGTCCTTAGGGAACTCTGACACACCCGCATTATGTGAAAGGCTGTGGAACACTGTATGGCATTGAGAATTCTGGAGATCCGGGCCTATTGGTAGGCTCTCTATATTACTCACTTATTAATTCATGCAATGGTCTGTAATAATTTATTGAAACAACATTGGGGATGGATATTGAAAAAGGGAAGGGTAACTATGCATGCCAAAGGGTAGAAACCATGCTTTTAGGTTTACGTTTCCTATTTGTACGATAGAATTCATGCTTAGGACCAATATGTTCAAATCAAATCATGCATGAGATACCATGCTCCTTAGGCTCTATGAGTACTGTTCCAGCATCTTACTTTGGCACTATGATTATATCACTTAGAAGTCTTGTTCTAGGATAAACATGCTAATATAAACCGTTACTCATGCAATCATGTCTCATAATGCTATAACCATGTTGTGCACTTAGAAATCATGTGCTAGGGTAAACACATTAATGCAAACTATCACTCATATGACCATGTCTAATGATGTTGTAATTTGAAGTATGTAGAAGTCATGCTCCATGTAAACCTTGTATAATCTAAAATCATCTAGAAATCCTGCTTTAGGAATTCTGCATGTGCATCATTCTGCATCCCTTTGTGCATTAGATACCATGTTTTAGGATTTCATTCACACTCGCCTAATTACGCCTAGTTTAACTACTGGTGCATGAAAAATGGCATAAAACAGTCTTACTCTATATCTAAAACAACTGGCAATAATCTTGTATATTTGCGACACCTAGAACAACATGTTTAGGTAACACAATTTACAACAGTTTTCTTAACAATTCTGGTAAATATTATACGTTGTCCCACACCTAGGCAAGTCTTAAGTTATTAAATTGTTGTAACTGGAAATCTATCTCTTGTGTATGCTGCCTAATGCTTAACAGACTTAAAATCAGTAGGCAAACTGATTAGGGCTCGCTTCTGAGTTTATAAAATAAATATGCATCTTTATTTTGTTCTGATACTCATCTAGACACCATGTCTTAGGATTCCCCTTAGCAATATTGCCCTTATTTGTGTTTGAGTCGTGTTGTTTACATGCGTTATCTGTGGAGGTAAAGCTGAGCCTCTTATTTGCTCTTTCCTGATCTTTATTTGCTGAAGTCCTATGTGCTTTGCCTGTCGCCTTAGTATTTTCTCCTTTAAACCTAAGGGTCTGTCTAGAACTGCCTATAGGTAGAGGTCCTAAATTCCTCCAGGGCCATTAAGAAGGGATGGGTAACAACACGCATAGAGGTCGCTAAATAACACTCGCTTAATAACCGCTAAGGGGTGGGAAGGATAGTTTTGGATATGATGACTGGTGCGCTAATGCCACGTGTAGCCCCTCTTCTGAGGAGTAATTACCGGGCATTGTACTGATGTGATCCTATAGGATAAATAACCTAGGACCTTCCCTATCCTTTGTATATGTGTTTAAATTGTAACTCTTTAAAAAAAAAAACCTTCAAACCTTAATCTTTTTAAGTGTACTTTCACACGTGTGCTTAGACTGCGAATCTTTCAAAAACTCCTTACTTATTTAAACTTTAATTGCCTATCTGCTACTTGCTTAAATTCACAAAGTTGTTTGGTCGGGAACCACATTTGTGGACTCTGAGGGGGTTCCTAACACCTTCCCCTTGGAGTAATTTCAAGCCCTTACCCTATCTCTGGTTACCCAAATCTATGTTTGTAAATGACCCTAAATAGGTGCCCTAACGCGCCTTAATTACTTAGGTGGTGACTATTCGATTCCTTGCATACCTCTTTCCCAAAAGGAAACGAGTTGTCCCAGTAATGTCAAGAACCTCGACTAATCTGAAAGGAGGAGTTGAAAAAGGGGGCGCGACAACAGTATAGTGATGTCATAATCCTTAAGTAGCTCCAACCTCCTCCGTTGTCGCAAATTAAGATCCTTTTGCTTGAACAAGTGCTGCAAACTCCGATGACAGTGTAGATCTCACAAGGAACATCGTACAAATAATGGCTCCAGATCTTCAATGCGTGCACAATAGCTGCTAACTCATAAACGTGGACAGGATAATTCTTCTCATGCACCTTCAATTGTCTGGACGCGTAGGCAATTACCTTACCGTCCTACATCAACACCGCGCCAAGACCAATCCTCAAGGCATCACAATAGATAGTGTAAGACCCCGAACCAGTAGGCAATACTAATATTGGGGTTGTAGTCAAAGCTCTCTTCACACTCCTCTGTCTACCTGAACGGGGCACCCTTCTAGGTCAGCCTGGTCATAGTAATAGATGAAAATTCCTCTACAAAGCGACGGTAATATCCCACCAAACCAAGGAAACTGCGAATCTTTGTAGCTGATGATGGTCTAGGCCAACTCTGCACTGCCTCCACCTTCTTCGGATCTACCTTGATCCCATCACTAGATACTACGTGACCCAAGAATACCACTGAATCAAGCCGAAACTCACACTTAGAAAATTTTGCGTACAACCTTTTCTCCCTCAAAGTCTGAAGCACAATCCTTAGGTGCTGCTCATGATCTTCCCGAGACCGGGAATACACCAGAATGTCGTCAATAAATCAAATGATGAAGGATTCAAGATAAGGCCGGAACACATTGTGCATCAAATGCATAAAGGCTACTAGGGGATTGGTCAGCCCAAAAGACATGGCAAGAAACTCATAATGACCATATCTGGTCTTGAAGGCAGTCTTCGGGATATCCGGCTCCTGAATCTTCAACTAATGATATCCCGAACGCAAGTCAATCTTAGAAAACACCCTGGCACCCTGTTTAACTGATCAAATAAATCAACAGTACGGGGCAGTGGCTACATGTTATTCACTGTAACCTTGTTCAGCTGACGATAATCAATACACATACGCATAGAACCATCCTTTTTATTCACCAACATGACCAGAGCACTTCCAAGGTGACATATTGGGCCTAATGAAGCCCTTTTCAAGCAACTCCTACAACTCCTTCAACTCAGGAAGAGCCATATGATAAGCAGGAATAAATATGGGTTGAGTGCCAACAAAAAATCAATGCCGAAATCAATATCTCAGTTGGGCGGCATGCCTAGAAGATCAGCTGGAAACACATCAGGGAAGTCCCTCACTACTGGAACTGACTCAACTGTAGGGGTATCAACATTGACATCTCTCACGTAGGCCAAATACGCGTCACACCCCTTCTCAACCATTCGATGTGCCTTAAGAAATGAAATGACCCTGGGGAGTATACTCTAAAGTACCTCTCCACTCTAGTTGTGGTAAGCCTGGCATAGCCAACATCACAGTCTTAGCGTGACTATCAATAATATAATAATGGAGCGACAACCAGTCCATGCCCAAGATAATATCAAAATTTACCATACAAAGCAATAATAAATCTGGTCTCAAAACCACTAAGAGAAATCAAACACGACCAATATACGCGGTCCACAACAAGAGAATCTCCCACAAGAGTAGATACATAGACGGGGGAACTCAAAGAATCCCGAGAAACCCCCAAATGTGGAGAAAAACAAGAAGACACATATGAATACGTAGATCCTAGGTCAAATAATATCGATTCATCACTATGACAGACTGAAACAATACATGTGATGAGAGAATCGGAAGCAATTGCCTCTGAACGGGCTAGAAGGGCATAATACATGGCCTGGCCTCCCCCTCTAGGGCAACCTCGACCTCCCCAACCTCCGCTGCGAGCCGCTTGAATAGGTGGGGCGGCAGCTGGAGCTGGGAGCATGGCCGGAGGACCCGGTGGAGCACGTGGTGGCTGATAAGTGTATGGAGATGCAACCCTACTGACTATGGGGTAATCCCTAACCATATGTCGAATATCACCGCACTCAAAACAACCCCTCGAAGGACGCGACAACTGAGACAGGTTCAGACCTGGCCTGCTGGACTGGTCGCTTATAGCACCCTAAGCAGGAGGCACACTGGATACTGGTGGTGCACAATAATGCTCCTGAGCCCTGGAGGGATTTGGAACACAGCTGGAGGCTGGGAGAGCTGAATGAACAGGGCGACTCACAAAATCCCTACCATGGCGTGATGCTGGTGCACGAGAACCTGAATAATGATCAGTCTCTCGAGACCTCTTGGCCTCTCTCTCCTCTCTGTCCCGGGCAAGCATGCCCTCCACTCTCTTGGAAATACTCACGACCTGTTGATAATAGATGTCCATCTCTAACTCCCTGGCCATACTAGTCTGAATACTGGGGTGGAGTCCCTCAATGAAAGGACGAACCCTCTTTCTGACTGTAGCAACCAAACCAGATGCATGTCGGGCCAACTCACTAAAGCGAACTGCGTACTTTGACACAGTCATAGAACCCTAGCGCAACTGCTCAAACTCCGTGTCCCAAGCATCCCTGAGGCTCTGAGGGACATGCTCACGCAAATACATATCTAAGAACTGAGTCCAAGTGAGTAAGGCTACCTCGTCCGGACTACTCAACTCATAAGCACGCCACCACTGATATGTCGCTCCCCTCAGCTGGAAAGCGGTGAAAGAAATCCCACTCGTCTCCGCTATGCCCATAGTGCGGAGGATATGATGACACTCCTCAAGAAAACCCTGAGCATCCTCTGAAGCTGATCCGCTGAAAGTGGGTGGGTGGTATTTCTTGTACCTCTCAAGTCTAAGTTGCCTTGCCTCAGAAGCATCTACCCTGGTCTCGTGTTGAACCAGAGCCACTGAGGGCATAGGAATAAGCTCTGGGGCCTGATCAACCTGGACCCTCTGCTCAGGAGTACGGGTTACAGGAGTTTGTGCCCCTCCCCCGGCCTAAGATATGGCGAGAGCTATCGGAATCAGTCCATCCTGAGCTAAAGTGCTGAACATGCTCATGAACTGAGCTAAGGTCTCCTGGAGGGATGGAGTAGCAATAGGAACCTCTAGTGCCGATCCTCCAGCTGGAGCTGCTGGGAGCTCCTCTGCCGCAGCTCGCGCAGGTGCCCTAGCTGCACTGCGTGGTCGTCCTCTACCCGGCCCCGGCCTCAGACGGCTCTGGCAAGGGGTCTGCCTGATCGTCGGATCTCCCGATACGGGTCCTCACCATCTGTGAGAAAGAATAGACTAGAAGATTTTACAAATATTTATGTCAATAACTCGCACGACAAGGAAATCAAAGAAGTATGATTGTTCGTAACAAATCCATAGCCTCCCGAAGATAAGTACGGACGTCTCCGCACCTATTTTCAAAACTCTAATAAAACAGATTGTGACTCAAGACTCCTATGAACCTAGAGCTCTGATACCAACTTGTCACGACCTAGTTTCTCCTTCTGTGAACTGTCGTGACGGCACCTAGTCGCTACGACTAGGTAAGCCTAATATTTCATAAATGAAATGAGAACACAATATAACAACTAATATAGTTAACAAGCAGGAATGGTGCCACTCGGCAGATACAAAAAAATCATTTCTCCCAAAACCTGGGTATGTGGACTCCGAGGGGGTAGAACCGGACTCCGAGGTCTGCGGGCGCGGGCAAATGTACCTTGAAGTCTCTTGTAGCAACAACCACGTAACTAGACTCGAGACTGATAGATAGTACCTAGATCTGCACACGGAAAACATGTGCAAGGAAGGGCATGAGTACACCACAATGGTACCCAATAAGTGCCAAGTCTAACCTCAGTCGAGTAGTGACAAGGTCAGGTCAGGGCCCTACTAGTATAACTATAATGAAATAAGACAGAGAGAGATATTACAGTAAAATAAATACAGGAATCTAACAGGTATAGAATTCAATGAAACCAACAGCTCAAAATACAGTAATAACAACAGGGGATCTCCCGGGATACCGTCCCGTAGTCCCTAACGTAAATGTTCAGGGGGGTCTCCCGAAATACCGTTTCATAGTCCCAAAATAAATATGCAGTGCTGGGGGATCTCTTGGTATACCGTTCCATAGTTCCAAACGTAAATATGCAGTGCATGGGGGATTTCCCCTAATACCATTTCGTAGTCCCAAAGTAAGTATGCAGCTCAACCAATGTAAATAACAGTTACAGTAGGAAATCTACAGCTTAGACTAAGTTCACATCAAAGAAATCAAGAAATTCTACAACACATGCGGCAGAGAGTTCAAATAGACAGTTAAAACACGTAGACATTTTTCAAATCTAAACACGGCAGTTACATAAGCTAGAGTATTTCAAACAAGGAAAAACAAGTTATGATTTAGTGAACAACAGAGTTTTACAACAAATAGACCGTGTACATACTCGTCACCTCACGTACACGGCGCTCATATATCAAACAATACCAAATCATAAGTGGAGTTCCCCCACACAAGGTTAGGCAAGCCACTTACCTCGAACCAAGTCTAAATCAATCTGAAATCACGCTCTTGCCACGAGTATCCATCTCCGAGTTGCCCAAATCTAATCAAATCAATTACATAACGTAAATATAGCTACAATTAACTAATGTAGCTAATGAAATCAAAGCTAAGGCAAGAAAATAGAAAAATGCCTAAAAAGCCTCCCCGGTCCCACGTCTTGAAATTGGGTAAAAATCACAAATTATGAACACCCATTCAATCACGAGTATAATCATACCAAATTCACTCAAATCCGATACCAAAATCTCGATCAAAATCCCAAAATTCGGCCTAAGAAGTTTTCTCAAATTTTCCCAATTTTCACCCAAAATCCGAAATTAGATGATGAAATCAAGCATAGATTAGTGGGATTTAATCATAAAGGAGTTAGGAATCATTACCCGATAACTTTCTCTGAAAATCTCTCCAAATTTCACCTCCTACCAAGCTCTCAGTCAAATTTTTGAGTTATGAACTCAAACCCTCATTTTTTAACTTCAAATCTTCCCAGGCACGCCCTTCTTCGCGAACGCGGTCAAAGCCTCGCATTCGCGAAGCACAAAAATACGTTGCACAAATTTCCTCTTTCGCGAACGCGTAGCTTCACTTTCCCAACCCTTCGCGAACGCGTGGTCCTCTACGCGAACGCGTAGAAGAAATCCTTCGGGTCCAGTTGTTCCATCTTTCCTCTTCGCAAATGCGTTTGCGATGCTTCCACTAGCCACACATTTGCGAATGCGAGACCCCATACGCGAATGTGAAGAACAAATCTCTGCAACAAAAAGACCAGAAAATCTGCTATCTTCCCAAAGTCCAAAATGATCCGCTAACCACCCAAAACTCCCCTGAGGCCTCTAGGACCTCAACCAAACATACTAGCCAATCCTAAGACATCATGCGAACTTAGTCGAGCCCTCAAATCACATCGAACAATGCTAAAATCACGAATCACCCTCCAATCCAAACTTTAAGAACTTTAAACTTCAAAATTCTACAACCGATGCCGAAACCAACCAAACCATGCCCGATTGGTCCCAAATTTTGCACACACATCATATTCAACACTATGGACCTACTCTAACTTATGGAATCAGATTCTGACCCTGATATCAAAAATTCCACTACCGGTACAAAACTCAAAAAATTTAACTTTCACTATTTCAAGCCTAAATGAGCTACGTACCCCGCAAAACACAATCTGGATACGCCCCTAAGCCCAAAATCACCCAGCGGAGCTAACGGAATCGATAAAATTTTATTCCGGAACCATCTTCACACAGTTTCGACTACGGTCCAAAGTATAAGACTTAAGCTCTCATTTAGGGACTAAGTATCCCAAAATACTCTAAAACTCAAAACGAATCTTCCCGACAAGTCACAATAGCAGAAATAGTTATGGGAAAAGCAGTTAATAGGGAATCATAGCTCTAACTCTCGAAACGACCGACTACGTCGTTACACCTACAAATTTTAAATGGTTATTTTCTTCAATATACACTAGTACAAGTTCTCCTACCAGAGACCAAATGTGGAAAAACATGAAAAATATTGCGGATAGTAACAATGGCCCATGGCTAGTTGGTGGTGACTTTAATGATATTTTTAGTGCTAATGAAAAATTAGGGAGTAGACCGTTGAATTGTAGACGTGCCCTAAAACTTTGGTCTACTCTCAACTATTGCAAATTATTAGACCTTGGTTACAAGGGTTGCAAATACACTTGGTCAAATCATAGATTTTCCAATAATAGTCTTAGTTATGGAACGTCTTGATAAAGTTTTTGGTAATAATCAATGGATCCAAAATTTTTCTAATGCTTCTATAATCCACCTACCTAAAACCCATTCGGATCATAACCCCTTATAACCTCTTTCTTAAACAATGCCACTATTTTCCCAAACCATTCTGGTTGGAAACCTTTAGGTGTAAGAACCCACAATTCTTAGACGTGGTAACTAACTCTTGGTGTAATAAAACCTACACACAAGCTACTTCCACAATTAAGGATAATGTCACAACTTGGAAAAATAATACTTTTGGAGACATTTTTAAAATTAAAAGACGTATCCTAGTTAGGCTTAATGGTATTCAGAATTCTTCATCCTACCACTCCAGTACCTTCCTACAAGCTTTAGAATCTTTCCTAAAACGGGATTATAATAACATACTTAAAATTAAAGAAGACTACTGGAAGCTCCATTCAAAAATTCATTGGTTAAATGATGGTGATGCGAATACTAAATTTTTCCAAATTATGGCAACAAATAGAAAAATAAAAAACAAAATTGTTTACTTTAAAAACGATCAAGATAACTAGATTAGTGATCCTGAAGCCATTAGTAATTATACAAGAAATTATTTTTAAAAAGTCTACACCATTTCCCATACCTCCAGTGACTGGAAAAGAAAAACAAATTGACCCCAAATATTTTACCAATATAGACTTAGCCTCATTAGATAATTCCATCACAAATTCAAAAATTACGAAAGCATATTTTTCCTTTAAACCATACAAAACCCCTGGACCGGGTGATCTCCATCCCCTTTTCTTCCAAAAGTATTGGAACATAATTGGTAGCTCATCTACTAGCCTTTGCCAGGAGGTATTCAATAGTGATATTATTCCTGACGGAATAAACGATACCTTCCTCTGTCTAATTCCAAAGATTTCGAATGCAAATAACTTAAAAAACTTTAGATCCATAGGATTATGTAATAATATTCATAAAATCATCACAAAGATCATTACTAACCATTTGAAGCCCTTCCTAAATACTCTAATAAGCCCCTTTCAAGCTAGCTTACTTAAAAATAGAAAAGCTTGTGATAATGCTATCATTATTCAAGAATTGATACTTAAAATTAGTAAGTATCGTGGTAAGAAGCATAATATGATCCTAAAAATAGATTTTGAAAAGGCCATCGACCGTCTTGAATGGTCTTTTGTCTATAGGGCTTGACGTTTTTTAAATTTCCCCCAAATATCACTAAGCTCATTATAAATTGTGTTTCTACTAGTAAAATAGCCATCTTGATTAATGGATCTAGAACTGATTACTTTTTCCCCAGTAGAGGTATTAGACAGGGTGACCCTACATCCCCAAATTTGT
This sequence comes from Nicotiana undulata, assembly GCA_005239495.1. NCBI lineage: Eukaryota > Viridiplantae > Streptophyta > Magnoliopsida > Solanales > Solanaceae > Nicotiana > Nicotiana undulata. The sequence continues at coordinate 14,887 of ML245017.1, forward strand.
TTATACTATACATGAAAATACTTTCTACGCTTATCAATCACAAAGTAGATTTAGGTTGTTGGAATCCAATTAACATAGGAAATAACAACCACCAATTATCACACCTTTTCTTCGAGAAAAAACCTAACTCTAATGGCCCCGATTAATAATAACTCTATAATCACCATTAAACAATTCCTAGATTTGTTTTGTTACTGTCAGGACATGCCATTAATAGGGAAAAATAAAAAATTATCTTCTCAAAAAATTCCCCCAAACATAAAATCCAACCTCTCAAACTTTCTCAATATCAACATTAGTAATACTTTTGGGAAATACTTAGGTTTTCCTATCACAAGCTCGAAACCTAGAGCCATGAACTTCCAATTTGTTCTTGATAATATGCTTGCAAGATTGGCTACTTGGAAGTCAAATTGTCTCAACATGGCAGGTAGATGCATTTTGGCTATCTCATGCCTAAACTCCCTCCCAAATCACTTAATGCAATGCACTCTACTGCCAACTAAGATCCTTAGTAACATAGATAAGATCCAACAGAATTTTATATGGGGAACAAATGCCATCTCTAAAAAATTATATCTTATCAACTGGGATACTATCACCAAACATAAGAAATAAGGTGGATTAGGGATACACAAAGCAAAGAATAAGAACCTAGTAAATCTATCCAACCTCTCTTGGAGACTCCTTAATAACACATGTTCCCCTTGGGCCAAAATGATTTTAGGGTTCCACAGTACTAGGAAAAGCACAAAAAATTCTTCCTTTATCTGGAATAGCATCATGTAAGGTGGGAAGTCTGTAGCGAAGGCATCACATGGTTTCCCCATAAATCATCAACCCTTAGCATTTGGAATAGCCGTTGGATCCACCATACCCTCCCCCTTCGTCAGTATAAATATGGTCATCTGACTCAAAAGGATAACATCTTGACTATTAAGGATATCTGGAATAATAATAAATGAGACTTATCAAAATTATCTATAATCCTTCAACCTAGCTTAACTAACAAAATTAATGTTACAACTCCTAGTACGAACAATTTTGACACTCTCATTTGGTCGCTAAATACCAATGGGCTATTCACTAGCAAATCATGATACTCTTTAATGAGTAGTCATCCAAATAGTGATAAAGATATTGTGTGAATTTGGGAGCTAAATTGTCCCAATAAGCTGAAATTCTTATTATGAAAATGTTTATATGATAGACTACCAACTAGAAGCTACTTAAACCACATTAGCATAATCATTGATCCGACATGCTCTTTTGCAAGGGCCATAGAGAAACCAGTACGCACATATTTTTGGAATGCCTAGCTATGAAGGAATTTCGGTTACTAGTAGGTCTTGATACAAGTAGATGGAACAACATCAGTAACTGGTTGACTAATATACGTGACGAAAACATTATTCTAAAAAATGACATTATTAGTTGGAAAGATATGTTTCCTTTCGTTATATGGAAAATTTGGATAAATAAAAATAATAACTTGTACAATAATACCACAAACAAGGCGGTCCTCCATTATGCTTATAATCAAGCAGTGGAATACAAACTCCAAACGGAGAAGGAACCTGTAACGTACCAAAAAATTCCCATATCTGTTAATTGGATTAAGCCACTATGTGGCTTCATTAAACTTAACATTGATGGATCATTTAAGGAAGTCGCATCACTTTGTGATTTTGGTGACCTCTTCAGAGATAGCAAAGGACAGTGGGTACTTGGTTTCCAAGGGACTCTTCCAGAACTATCTCCACTGCAGGCGGAGTTGATGGCCTAAAAAACAGGCATTCACATTGCCAGGGAACAAGGCTACACTAACATAGAAGTGGAATCAGACTCAACGGATGTCATTACGTGTTTGGATAATGGAATCACAATCTTAATAATATTATTTACGAGTGCAGGTTATTAATGACCCAGGTGAAGGTTCAGGCAATTCACCAGATCTTCAGGGAAGCCAACAAGCCGGCACACATGATGGCTAGGAAAGCTCTTCGTGACAACAACGGCAGGGATCTTAATATTATATACTATGCCCCTCATTTTGTAACTGCTACTTTAAATATGAAAGTTCTACTTATCTAGTCAAAAATATTTATTAAAGATGTTTGTTCTAGGCTGGCATACTTTGAAAATCAAAATGTCCTTTGAGACATGATATTTTGCCGTAATAGCCAAGTAGTTAATGCCTTATCAGGCTCATTGAATGTCGTAAACTCTACTATTTGATATTTATAAAGAAGAATAAGAAAAAGAAGAAGAAAATATATCTCTGTCAATTATAACTTTAACCCTCTCTTCTCTTATTAACATATTCGTCTGTTAAAGGAAAAGTTTAATTGTAAAAAGACAAATTAGCGTATTAATCAATATATTGTTTGATGATAATGAGACTTTATTTTTAATACTAGGAAAGATGGAGAAAACGAATGATGTGACTAACCAATAGTACTATTCGATGACCTCATTTCCTTGGACTAAGTATAAAGATAAAATGGATTTCAATGCCTTGGTCCAATAATTCAAGTCACCTTTCTTGGAAATCCACAAGAATTTAAGTTAATATTTACGTTCATACTTTAGTCAAAATTACAACTTTTGTAGGAGGTAGTAATCCGGTAGATTCGTGAATATGGGTGAAACTTGTAAGGAAAGGAGAAAGAGGAAAAATCCAGTTAAATTTGAACCTTGTGCGTAAACAAAATAGTTGCAACTCTAATCCAATTAATCTTAGTTTAATCTCATCTTAATTCCTTCCATTAAAACAAGGGCCGTTTATAGTGAAGTTCCTATGGTGAAAACAATTTGCTAAAATTTATTCGGTTGTTTGACGTTTGTGTTTGTGTGAGGGGTGTCCTGTTTTACTCTTCTTAACTTTTCCAATTACTTTTAATTTTGTATACGTAATGAATCGGGTTACACAACAAGCTATTAGTTAAACTAGGGGCATTATACTCACTTTTGGGGCCCATTGAAGTTATATTAGTGTTGCACAAAATTTTGTTAAAGTGTACCTATTTGATCTGAAATAGTTCAATCTCTTCGATACAACTTCAGAAATCAAATCTGAAATTCTTTTATTTTTCAAATGCAATATATTAAGAGTCCATTTGGATATAAGATATTTTTCACTTTTTTTCAACAAAAAATATCACTTTTTTTCGAAATCAGTTTTTTACCATAAATTTTTCAATTTTCACTTGAAGATGAATTTTGGAATTTTTCAAAAATTCGAAAAACTCCAAAAAGTTATTTTTCAAAATTTTCACTCAAATCACTCACTGAACTTCAAAAACAACCCAAAATTATATTTATGTCCAAACGCAACTCTAATTTTCAAATACCATTTTCACTTTAAAAAAATTCAGTTTTTTTGGAATTTTATGATTCTTATGTCCAAACACCCCCTAAGTAGTTCATTCTCTTCAATGCAACTTCAAAAATCAAATCTGAAGTTCTCCTATTTTCCAAAACAATTTCAGAGATTTGAATCTCAATTAGTTCAATCTAACACACGATTTAATACCCAATTCTACTCCAAATAAGCTCAAATTTGAAATATAACTTGTAAATATCATTAAAAAGGGCATAATAGCCCAGTAGATACTTGTACTTGTTCGCGTTTGTCATCCTAGTTCCTGTACTCAACAAAGTTTCATTCAGACACTTATAGTTATTTGAAGTCAGTATTTTAAAACCCTCTAACCATTGACCAAGTCTACGTGGAAGCTTAATGGCTGAAGTGGATAAAATATGTGTATTTCACGCGTATATGAGCATGAATATAAGTATTTAAACCAAAAAAATACTAAAAAAATACAATAAATTAAATTAAAAAAAAAAAAAAAGCAAATGTCATCACAACCCTCCACGTTCTGCCCCTTCCAACCTTCGCCTTCACCCTAGCCTCCACCCCATTTTTCTCTCTCCCCCCTCCTTCTTCATGTTATCCTCCATCCTCCATTTTAACCCAAAACCCATTATAACACAACACTCCTCCTGTCACGATCCAAAATCCACTAAGGTCGTGATAGCCTAGGGCAAGACCCTTAGGAGAGATAAGGAAGGTATTAAGAAAAGAAATCTGGTCTTTGACGATCCAGTCTTAGCTAGCAAGTGTATGGACTCATACTCTGAGGACTCCCTAGTGTGCCAGATAGCTACTTTTGTCCCATTTAAGTTGAAGCATAAAAATGACGGATTTGTGTCTAACACCGCCGTCATGCAAGCCAATAGTGGATGATTAACCTAATTACTCATTTTAGTATTTTTGAAATCATAATCTTCATCAATTAAAAGTGGTAAGAAGTAGAATTTTACAGGGTAACCGATAATATTTTCACAACTATAATAATGAACCTCCCATAAACACCCCTAAAACCCGGTGTCACAAGTACATGAGCATCAACTAGGAAATATAATATGTTACAACATATGTTTGGCGTACAATTTAGACAGAAGAATATAAATAACTCTCATGGAGACTCTACAAGCTGCGAATCGTAACATACAATGCAACTCACGGTAAGTCCCCGCAACATAGTGTAATATGAGTTCGTAAATCAACGCGTACCCAGTAATTATCTAGGCTAACCCCAAAGAAGTAGTGACGAGTGGTCAACATCGACACTTACTAGTGGTCCAATAAGACAGATACAGTAAGAAGTAAATAAATATAGGGCAGAGTAAATAAATGAATTAGACAAGTATAAATATGTGGTACAATCCTCCTCTCAACAATAAGCTGAACTCTTGATTTGCAGTCATCTCCTCTACCGGAGTGTGTATGTGTGTGTGTGTGTGTGTATGTATATATATATATATATATATA
>ML245017.1:20017-40492 GCA_005239495.1 Nicotiana undulata
TGTGTGTGTGTGTGTGTGTGTGTGTGTGTGTGTGTGTGTGTGTGTGTATGTATGTGTGTCTGTGTGTATGTATACCTCACCAGATGGGTCGTCATAATTCAAATCAGGAAAACTCCCAGATACATTGTCCTCTTTACAAATAATCCACACGATTCCATAGAAGGATTTTTACATAAATGCCGAGGCATACGGTCCGATCCCATCATAATATGGTACATAACTATAGATACATCTATTATATATTGCCGAGGTGAACAACCCGCTACTATGAGAGTGTGGTACAAAATCATGTCGCGAACGGCCCAATCCTGTAAGGTGTGTGTACTGCCAAAGGTCGAACAGAACGAACCATAGATGTATCTATCCTACCGAGGAGAATGGCCCGCTCTTATTAGAATAAGAAAGCTTTGACAAGTCCTTTACCCCACTCACAAAAGGACGAGTGAGTTTTAGGAAAGCTTTGGGAAAAGCCCTTCAACGAGAACGCGTAACGCGAGGGAAACTTGTAAGAGGAGTACAATTATTCTGTGGCAAATCATAAAACTCGTCCGATCTCTACAACAACGAGTCTACCACTCTACAAAAGTCTAGTCTCAAGTCGTAACGTAAAATAAAGGATTTTAATAGGCAAGAGACTGCTCAAATCGTACAGCTATAGCATGGTCTGAACTTACGTCTATCCGGACATATATAGCTACGTACGGACTCTCGTCACCTCGTGCATACGTAGCACCCGCAGAGTTAGACAGGGGACTTACCTCACTCTGAAGTTCCTTCATCCGACTCCAACGCCATCTAACACCCCAAACCAATGCCTGTCACGCAAAACTAGTCAATCAATATGAAAACCCATAAATATATACTCTAATACTCATAATAAATCTATTTATAACCATTTCCAACTCCGCTCGGAAAGTCAATAAAACTAATCCTCAAGCCCACGTGCCCGGATTCTGAAATTTTTGAATATAAACATTACCCATAACATTACTAACTCAAATATATAATTTATTCCCAATTCCATATCCAAATTCCCGTTTTAAACTTTACTACCCAGGTCTTCCCTTCTTCGCGATCGCGGAAAGACTATCGCGATAGCGAAGGCCAAAAATGCATTGCCTTCAACTTCCTCGTCGCGTTCGCGCCATCTTGTCCACGTTCGCGGTCCACTAGCCGCATTCGCAAAGGCCAAACTGCCCCAGACCCCGCTCCATCTTCCTTCTACGCGTTCGCGTTGGCTGTTCTAGACCCTCCTACGCGTTCGCGTTCGCAGCCCCTATGCCGCACTCACGATGAAACAAACACCAGCACCCCCAATAATCCTTCTTTGCGGACGCAGGTCCCCCTTCGCGTTCACGAAGGACAAAACCAGAACTAGTAACAGCAGTTCCAAAACATCTAAACTTGATCCAAAACTACCCCGAATCACACCTGAGGCCCTCGGGACCCCGTCCAATCACACCAACCAGTTCCTAAATGCAAAACGAACTTAGTCGAAGCCTCAAACCACGTCAAACAACATCAAAACCATGAATCGCACCCCAATTCAAGCTTAATGAACTTTAGAACTTCAAACTTCTACATTCGATGCCGAACCTATCAATCATATCTGATTGACCTCAAATTTTGCACACAAGTCACATTCAACATTGCGGACCTACTCCAACTTCCAGAATCAGAGATTCGAACCTGATATCAAAAAGTCCACTCTCGGTCAAACTTCCCAAAAACCTTCAAACATCCAACTTTCGTCAAATGACCTTGAAATGACCTACGGACCTCTACATCCACATCCAGGCACGCTCTTAAGACCTGAATCACCATGCAAAGATATTCCCAGGCTCGGAATCCCGAACGAACATCGATAACATTGAAATACACTCCAACCCAAATTCATGAAATTCTTCCAAAATGCCAATATTCCACATTAGGCGCAGAACCGCTCTCAGGTCCTCCAAAACCCGATCCAGACATACACTCAAGTTCAAAATCATTATACGAACCTATTATAACTTTCAAATCCCGATTTTGAGGTCATTTACTAAGAATTTAAATCTTAGTCGGTTCTTCCAACTTAAAGCTTCCGAAATGAGAATTTTCTTTCCAAATCAACTTCGAACTTCCCAAAATTCAATTCTGACCACACGTACAAGTCATAATACCTAAAATGAAGCTACTGAAGGCCTCGAACCACAGAATGAAATATTAGGGATCAAAACAACCGGTTAGGTCGTTACATTCTCTCCCACTTAAATATATGTTCGTCCTCAAACATGCTAATAATTGTTCTGGAGTTGTCCAACATTACTGTTTAACACCTTGTGCACCTACCCCTGCTACCACAACCCAGTTGAGCACATTGGCTCGAGCCAGCCTGAAGATCCTCCTTTTTATTTAGTCAAAATAAGCCTTAGAGCCAATTCAAACATCCGAAATTCTCTACCAGACCTATTTCCAACATATGAACATCGTATCAATTACTACACATTGTACAAAACATGATTGTATACCTTTACTGAATTCACACTGATCACTCTCAACTATGTCTAATAAAAGACTAAGCGGGCGTTGCAAATATAATCTGAGTATTTTGCCCAGAGTCGAATCCCACAGGGAACTAACCTATCAATTGTTGTTGTTAGACTATTAGATTCTCAATAATCAATTTCCTAAAGGTTATGAATATCACTTTTTGGTGTTTTTACTACTACATCTGATGAGAGTAAATAAACCAAAAGACAACTAATATTTAGATGTAAACAGATGTGATAAAAGTCTAAGGTTATGTTTTCCCCCGTTGATGGAATCTCTTCTTGTATATTTCTTATAGTTTTGGCTTAATTATCTCTATCTATCATGAACACTCAGGCTATCATTAATCTCTCTCAAGTAATTATGATAATCTACTAGACGCACTCTCTCGAGTTACGCTAGCAAACTTGTATTACAGTTCACTTTAGATTACACCCAAGGTATCGTTATCTCTAATCCAACCTTTAAACCCTCGGTTATGGATATCTCCTATACTCTGGGAATGATGTTGTTCAACAATTACCTAAATATGCACTCTCTCTCTCGAGTAGATACACACTAAATAGGCACAATTAATTGAGGATCCTTTCAATTAACTACAACAAAAACGTAGTTGAACAAATAGAGATTGAAAACCAAGCAAAACTATATTAATAACTATCAGTTCATCCTCAACGGGTTCCACCAAAACCTTAGATTAAAGAAGTTATCTACTCATAATTGTACTGAATATAACAAAAGAATTCATCGACAATGGTAAAATCACAAGGAAGGGGGATGAGAATTGATGCCCAGTTTCCCTCCTTGCCTCTTGCCTTTGCTATTCTTGAATTAGCCTCTAAACCTTGATAATCTACTCCTTTGGGCGAGTTGAACCTTATATAGGTTAAGTGGATTGGTCCTAAACTTCCAAAAGTGCCCTTTAGAAATAATTTTCTCGTCTGGACTAGCGCGGGCACGCTAGTGCCCGCGCTAGTGGGGTTTTAGTCTGCCTGGAGAATCACTGGACTAGCGCGGGCGCGCTAGTGCCCGCGCTAGTGGACTTTTATTTTGCCCCAAGCGACTTTCAGCCTTCAATTCACCCATCAAATATCCCACGGGGCTTTTATTCTTCAATTTCGCTCAATTCACCATCCTAAGTCCTCAATATGCATTGTATTCCTGTGAAACACAAAAATCACAATTATAGCCAATTTAACATCATATGGTATCCTTAAGATAGTGAGCATCATTAAGTTAGAGTATAAATATATGCTAAACTACGTGAATTTAGCCTATTATCAACACCCCACACTTAAATCATTGCAAGTCCTCGAGCAATCCACTATATCCTACAAAATTCCTTTCATCAAGCATTTCCCTACGGTGTCACACTATGAACATTTCACAAACTTTGTACCAGGCAATGTAACATCTATACCTCAAGAGGCGACTCTCACATGCCATTTCATATTCTTACTTCCTCAAAGTACTCTATACAGAGATCAGGACTTATCTTTCCGTCATGAATCACATGCCCTCACATCACACAAACGAGAGTAGTTCCACAAGAGTAATATTAAGAACAAGTAGGAACTTAAAGTAGAAAGAATTCACTCACTCTCGGAAAGAACATTCATATGCCACAAAGATACACCATAGGCTTGCCCGTAGTGGAATACTCTACTAATTGAGTCCATTCAATCTAAGATCAATTAGGTCTTCATTTGGTTGTAGTGTAGGCTAAGGGACGGATAGGATATATTTAGATATAGTGACTAACCTACCTAAGCACTTTTAATACAACTACTGTAGCTTTCAGCCCATTCTTATGTTTGGCCAGAATTTCCACCTCTCTTTAGATTACCCCAAAATGTCATTAGGTGCAAAAAAAAATTTCTCAATTCACCACTCATCAAGGACTGCATTTATTCATTGTCCTTCTTTCTTCCTATATTTTTCTTTCTCTTTTTTTTTCAGTGGTGTTCATTCTTTTATACTTTGCACCATTCTTTCTATTTCGTTGGACTCAAAAACCAAACCACCACCCACACTTTGACTTTTACATGTTCTCTACAATTCAAGTGCTTATAGGAGGTATAGGGTTCAAACAGGCAGGCTATTCAAACAATTGGCTACCGTTTGTAATGTGGTTGCCAACGAAATATGCTTATAAGCTCAAAGAAGTTAACTATGGTGAATTGCAATCAAGTGGATACATATTTATGTCTGGCTTAACAAAGAAATGCCTATATCACTTCTAAGACTGAACAAACTACTATTTCGTTTTGCACACACATAGGGCAAGTTCTATGTATCAAATGTGGGCATAGAGTACAATGAAAAATACCTTACACACACATGACACATAATTCACTCCAGATTGGTTCATCAAAACACTCCACTGAGAATTCAAGTTAGTTACAACATGAAAAATTAAGGCATTTTATAAGAGTCAACAAATGAGCCTAAGCGTCACACCCTAGGGTCTTTGGTGTAACACACTAAGGGATGCATTTTGCAATTCAGCTCCTTGCCCAGAAGAAACCTAACAACTAAAATAAAATAAAAAGAAAACTAACTATACCCGGTTCAAGCTAAACCCTTGGAAAAGAACCGTGGTCAAAAGAAAAACCAAGGGAGAGTTACTGCACTACCTAAAAAGAAAAAGAAAAAATCTTTTTGGTGTTTTCTTTGGACTAACTTCCCTCAAGAAGACTGCCTAAGAAATCCGTCATCAGGACGAGTCCACTACATAATTTATATTTTTTTTTTGTGGTCGACTTAGACCCTCAAGAACCTTGTCGAAGGGATCCATCATCGGGCAGGACGACTTAATTGAATTATACACTATTTACAGTCACACAAAAAAAACAAAATCAACCTTAAAAGCAAACAATGAAGAAAACAACTACAATTATCCTAAGTCAAAAGAAAATTAAAGCAAACAATTAACAAGTGTACAACATACAAAAACAGGGAATCCTTCCCCCACCCCACACTTATAATGAGGTCATGTCCTCATGGCCAGTAAAAATACAGAGTAAGGTAAGGGGACTTCCCTGATAGCTCAATCTTGGTCGGAGACAGTTCCTGGGTCCACGTTGCAAGCACGACCCAGGGCACGTAGTCATCCCATAATCTTATTTTCTGATTTTTTCTTATGGGTAGCCATTTCATCAACTCTTGACCCCAGTTCAGTCACTGAAGTCCTCAACCCTGCCACACTCTGCTCCAGGTGATCCAATCTCTGGCCCCGACTAGCCTTAGACGGGCCTCCAACATCCGTAGCATGCTCCTGAGCAGGCTGCTCCTCCTCCATGTGCTCAATCTCATCTCCCTCATTTTGCGGCTCCTCCTCCGACTCATCCTCCTCAGAGTAATTCCCTTCCAATTCATCATCCGCCACCACCGCGTCTTTACCCGTTGTAACTCTTTCAGTTTTGAAGGTCTACATTGTTGGCACCCTGCCATCCACTACAAAGTCGCCTAGCACCCCAGCCGCGGAGCACAATTGAGTGATGAGATATGGGTAGAAGAACCCATACCTTTTAACCTTGTTGCGGATAAACATCTCCTCGTGGATGACACGGGCCGCATCAAATGCGCAACCCGTCATGAAACACCAAATCAAACACCCTTGAGGAATGTTCACCTCTGAGAGGTTTTTGGACGGCAGGAGTCTACTATTTATTAGGTACAACCAACATTTGGCCTCAAACTTGAGGGCGGATTAGTGGAATTTGTTCCCGTACTTGTACCACCTCATTGCTACGCCCGACTGACTGATGGTTGGGAGGAACCTATCCCATGTAGCCTACGTTTTTCCATATTGCTGATAGCCATCCTCGTTCCCATCCACTGGTGGTGGCAGCCTGTAAATTGTCCTGATGGCCTCAATTGAGGCATTAACCTTCTTCCGCCTCACTGTGACAACATAATGTTTGTGCTCCGGGGCGTTGGAATAGAATTCCCTGACAATCATAGCATTGGACTCATCGGGCCCCTCAAAGAAGACATCCAGACGATGCCTCATTATCTCATCATACATTCTAACAGAGTTCATCTGGATGGCTTGGGTATCCATGCCCTGCTCAGGTATAGCTGTCTTATCTTCTTTTTTTGCGAACTTGTCCTGAGCCTTTGCTGAGACAAACTTGTAGCTGTCGAAAGGCCTAGAGTCAGTTGATTTTCGTGGCCTTCTAGTAGGGTCACCTACTGGTCGGCTCGAGGAGGAGCCGGTGGCTTGACGCTTGCGTGGAGGCATTTTACCTACAATTAGCATAGTATTAGCTCAGCACAACATGGTGACCCAACTGTGGTTACTCAGACTTCACCGTACAATTGGTCACATCCATTCTCTTCAATGGGGCATTTTCACAAACATGTGTTGGACATTATTCACTTCAAACCCCAAATTACTCAATATTGGATGTCAAGCACCACCACAATACCCTCAAACTACACCCAACACAATCACAACAACCCACACTTTATATATAATCAATCATCCTTACAACTCAACTACTACCACGTATATCCACCCAAAAAAAGAAAAAGCTACAATTTTTGTACAAAGAAAAATGAAAACAGCTACAAAAATTAAAATAAAATTAGTGGGGAAGATACATACCTGTAAAGCTGAGATAGAGAGATGGAGTTATGGGGGTCGAGTGAGACTTGGTCTTGGGGGTGCTTGGGCTTTGAGGAGAAAGAAGAAGAAGTGCAGAGATTTTGTTTGATTTGGGGAAAGGAGAGGGAGAGGAATAGTAGACGAAGGGGAAGGGTTTATGGGGAGAGGGAGTTGTGCGGGAGAGGGAGAGTAGGGGTTGTGGGAGGTGTGGGGTAAAAAGTTAATTGTGTGGTTGGGATAAAAGAAAAAGAAAATAAATAAATAAATAAATAAAAATATAAAGTTACCGAAAAACTTACCTGGTGTCGAGACGGACTAGCACGAGTGTAGCACGAGCGCGCTAGTCCAGTGGTTAGGGGGCAGAACTAAAGTGGACTAGCGCCACCTATAGAGCGATCATAGTGCGGTCGCGCTAGTTACAAAGACTGGGAGGCAGAACTAAAGTCGACTAGCGCGACCTCTAGTGCGAGTATAGCGCGGTCGCGCTAGTCCAGGCGTCAGCAACTTTGTTCTTTTCGTTCTTATTTCTTGGGTGTCTTGTGTTCACCCCTTCCCTCGCACACCTGCATATGTTAGTACTTACACTATAAACACTATATGTATTTGGTTTCCTCCCCACCAACGCCTTAGTTAATGTCGTGGCACAGCAATTACAATAAGTCAATGGGTTTCCTCCCATGAAGCGCCTGATTTAACATCGCGGCACGACGCAGAATGAGTGCATTTAAGGCTCGCTCGACCTCTGAGGTTCAAACAGATGTACCACAGACAACTCCTTGGTCTCATCCATCCCCACATACAAATTTTATCTCTGTCCATTAACCTTGAAGACGTTTGACCCATCTTCAGTAGCAATCTCTACAGCACCAGAAGGAAACACTTCGACCACTCGAAATGGTCCAGACCATCGGGACTTGAGCTTACCCAGAAATAATCTCAATATTAAATTATAGAGTAGTACCTTATCTTCGGGTTTGAAGTTGCGGTCCACAATGTTTTTGTCATGTAACCTCTTCATTCTTTCTTTATACAACCTCGTGCTTTCAAATGCTTGATACCTGAATTCTTCCAACTCATGCAGCTAAGTGACTCGACTTGCACCCGCATCATCAAGATCTATGTTCAACTGTTTAAGTGCCCACCAAGATCGATGTTCCAGATCTACCTCCAGGTGACAGGCCTTTCCAAACACCAACTTGTACGGCGACATACCAATTGGCATTTTGAATGCAATTCTATAGTCCCAGAGTGCGTCATCAAGCTTTTTTGCCTAATCAGTTCTTGTGGCGTGAACCATTTTTTGTCAGCACACTCTTGATTTCTCGGTTTAATATCTCAACATGCCCACTCGTTTGAGGGTGATACGGGGTTTCCACCTTGTGGCGCACATCATACTTAGCTAACAGCTTTTCGAAGACACGATTGCAGAAGTGAGTGCCTCCGTCACTGATGATGGCCCTTGGTATCCCAAAACGGGTGAATATGTTTTTCTTCAAGAACCCCACCACCACTCTTGCATCATTGGTGGGGGGTTCTGCAGCTTCCACCCATTTGGACACATAATCTACAGCAACAAGTATGTACTTATTGTCATAGGAGCTGACAAAGGGACCCATGAAATCAATCCCCCAAACATCAAACACCTCCACTTCTTGTATCGAGTTCATGGGCATCTCATAACGATGGGATATGTTCCCCGTCCTTTGACACTCATTACAGCTTCACCCATTGGTGAGCATCTTTGAACACAGTTGGCCAGTAGAATGTGGCCTCCAGAACTTTAGCAGTTGTTCGAAGTCCTCCAAAATGTCCTCCATATGCTGATGCGTGACAAGCCTGCAAAACAGAAAATTGCTCTATCTCGGGGACACACCTCCGGATCATGTTATCAATACAAATTCTAAACAAGTGAGGTTCATCCCAATAATAATTGTGGCAATCACGATAAAATCTTTTCTTTTGGACAGATGAGAGTTCATAAGGCTCAATACCACTCGCCAGGTAGTTTGCAATGTCTGCATACCATGGCACATCCTCCATGCCCGCGGCGAGTAGCTGCTTGTCTGGAAAGGTTTCTAGGATATCCTCTGCTTCCACTGTATTTTCAGCACCTTCAAGTTGCGACAGATGGTTTGCGACTTGGTTCTCCGTGCCCTTGCGGTCACGAATCTCTAGATCGAATTCTTGCAGCAGCAGCACCCAACGAATTAGGCGCGGCTTGGATTCTTTCTTCTCGATCAAATACCTGATGGCTGCATGATCAATGTACACAATCACCTTCGACCCGATCAAGTATGATCTGAACTTGTAAAAGGCGAACACTACTGCCAACATCTCTTTTTCGGTCACCGTGTAGTTCAGTTGAGCTCCACTCAATGTCCTACTTGCGTAGTAGATTGGGTGCATTATCTTATACTTTTGTTGTCCTAACGCGGCTCCCATTGTGTATTCACTGGCATCGCACTCCCGGTCAGAGGCAACAATTATCGGGGCCATGACTAGCCACTTTTTCAGATCCTCAAAAGCCACCCTGCATTCATTAGAAAACACAAAGGGGTTATATTTTTCAAGCAACTTACAGAGAGGGTTGGCTATTTTGGAGAAATCTTTGATGAATCACCGGTAGAACCCGACATGCCCAAGGAAGCTACGTATAACTTTAATCGATGTGGGTGGTGGCAGCTTTTCAATCACATCTACTTTGGCACGGTCCACCTCAATTCCTTTGCTCGACACCAAGTGCCCCAAGACGATCCCTTCTTGTACCATGAAATGGCACTTCTCCCCATTAAGCACAAGATTCGTCTCAATGCACCTCTTTAGCACACGGGTCGGGTTTGCTAGGCACTCATCAAATGAATTTCCCACCACTGAGAAATCATCCATGAATACCTCCATGATATCCACGACCATGTCAGTGAATATGGCCATCATGCACCTTTGAAATGTGGCAGGTGCATTGCATAGGCCGAATGGCATCCTTCTGAAAGCAAATATCCCATAGGGACATGTGAAGGAGGTCTTTTCCCTGTCTTCTGGGGCAATGGAAATTTGGTTGTGCCCCGAGTACCCATCGAGGAAACAAAAGTGAGACCTCCCTGCCAGCCAGTCAAGCATTTGATCGATGAAGGGAAGTGGGAAGTGATCTTTCCGGGTGGCAAGATTTAGCAATCTATAATCCATGCAAATTCTCCAGCCAGTGACGGTTCTTGTCGATATTAGCTCATTATTATCATTCTTCACAACCGTCATGCCACCCTTTTTTGGAACATTTTACACTGGGATAACCCAGTTGCTGTCAGAGATGGGGAAAATGATTCCCACATCTAACCACTTGATAATTTCTTTCTTCACCACTTTCTTCATGTTTGGGTTCAGCCGCCTTTGGTGTTCCCTGGAAGGTTTGTGTCCATCTTCAAGGAGAATTTTTTGCATACAGTATGCCAGGCTGATCCCTTTGATGTCTGACATGGTTCACCCAATGGTATTCTTACACTCAGTGAGTACCTGTAAAAGCTGAGTTGCATGCACGTCTAACAAACTTGATGAGATAATAACAGGTAAAGTAGAGGTAGGTCCAAGAAAGGCGTACCTGAGATGGGCTGGCAATGGTTTCAACTCCAGCTTGGGTGGATCTTCAATTGATGGTTTGGCTGGCGGGCACTCTATCTTCTCTAAGTGCAATGGCTCAAACTCAAGTTCCCTTGGCCAGGCCCATTTTCCTTCGAGTGCTAACACCCATTCTGCCAATTGTTCCCCATTTACCTCACCCAAATTCATCAAACATGCAGCAAGGGGGTCCTCAATAGTTAAGGACGCATCATCTTCCTCCACTATCACATCCACATCATCAATGAGAGAACAAGTGGAGAATTCACTCAATCGCCTCATGGATTTTTGCACATTGAATGTGATTTCTTCAGCGTTTAGCCTCATCTTGAGCTCCTCAGTTTCACAATCAATGAGGGTTCTGCCTGTGGCCAAGAACGGCCTTCCCAAAATTATGGGAATCTCCTCATCCACTCTACAGTCCAGTATCACAAAATCAGCAGGGAATACAAACTTCCCCACTTGCACCAATACATCATCCAGAATGCCTGACGGTCTCTTTACCATCCTGTCAGCCAACTGCAATAACATAGAGGTTGGTCTGGCTCTACCAATCCCCAGTCTCTTGTAAATGGCCAGGGGCATGAGATTAATACTGGACCCCAAATCACACAGTGCTTTGGCAAAAGCAAAATTGCCAATGGTGCAGGGAATTATAAGACTCCCTGGATCAGACAACTTCTCTGCAATTGGTCGTGTCACTACAACACTGCAAGTCTGAGTAAGAGTCACAGTTGCCAAATCTTGGAAATCGAATTTTTGGGACATCAAGTCCTTCATCATCTTCGCATAGCCAGGCATCTCCTTTAAGGCATCAATTAAAGGAATGTTTACATGTATCTGTTTCAGCATATCCAAGAACTTTTTGTACGGTTCATCCTTCTGGTACTTGGCCAGCCTCTAAGGGAATGGTGCTGGAGGTATCTTTTTCCCAGTGATTTGGGATTTTTCTTTCTCATCTACCACCTCAACTACCGGCTCTGGGGCTATCTCCACTTCCTTTTCAGCCTCACTCTGCGCACTAGGTTCTCCTTCAACAGGCTGCACTATTACCTTGGTCAGGTTTGTTGAATCATCAAGTTCAATCGGCACTGGTACCAGTGTCTCGGCCTGTCTTCTTTCATGCGCTATCTCCTGTTCCAAGTTTAAGTCCCTGCCATTGCGGAGACTCGCTGCCATCAACTGCTTTGGTCCATGGTCCTTAGGATTTACCTGAGTGTCTGCAGGCAAAGTCCCAAGAGGACGATTATTCAAGGACATTGAGATTTGGCCCATCTGCACTTCAATATTTTTAATAGCCGATTCGTCTTCATCTACTCTCTCACTGATTTTGGAAGTTGACCCAATAACATGTTGCATCATCGCTTCAAGTCTAGAAAACCCATCTTCTTGCCTCTCCCCATGTTGTTGCTGAGGAGGGTGATACGCATGTTGCTGATTTTGATTATTAAACCCTTGTGACCTTTGGTAAGGTGCCACATTACCATGAGGTCTTATGTAACCCATGTTTCCACTGTTATGTTTCTGATGAGGTGGCCTATAAGGTTGGTCTTGATGACCCCAGTTTTGTCCACCCTGTCGCTGCCCTCCATAATTTGACACATAATTCATATTTTTCGGGTAATGAGGATGATCTCATTCAGTATTCCACTGATTACCCAATGGTTGACTAATGCAATATGTTCATAAGACCTCATTGGTAGCATCTACAATATGTACTTGCTGCTTTTACCCAAACTCCTTTACCTTCTTCGTAAATATGCTCATCTGTGTCATCAAAGTTTCCATATTTTCAGCAATGGTGTTGGACGGATCTAATGGCACTGAGTGAACGACTAGGGAAATAGGTGTACCCCTGGTTGTCCACCCTGAATTCTGTTCAATTTTATCAAGTAATCTCTGGCTCTCTCTCCATGTTTTGCTCAGGAATGCTCCACCAGCTGAAGCATCAACATTTGCCTTAACACTGTCTGACAGACCCATATAAAATCGATGACCCAACATCTGCTCTGGAATACCGTGGTGTGGGCAGATAACTAACATTCCTTTGAACTGTTCCCATGTTTCTTGCAGTGACTCTATAGGATTATGTCTGAAGCTCAAGATTTCATTAATTTGTTGAGTCGTTTTGTTTGGTGGATGGAACTTGTTCAGTAACTGCTTAACTAACTCCTCCCATGTAGCAATGGAATTGATGAGGAGCGAGTTTATCCAAGTCTGGGCGACTCCTGTCACTGAGAACGGAAACAACAACAGTCTTATTGCCTCCGGAGTGAAGTTTGGTTGCCTCTGAGCCTTGCAAATCGATAGGAAATTCTTCAGATGTTGTTGGGGATCCTCAATGTATGACACCAAGAATAGTCCCTTATTCTGCAACAAGTGCAGCATATTATTTGTGATCTTAAAGGACTCAGCATGTATCTGAGGGACTTCTATTGCGGTTGTCGCGCCCCCTTTTTCCTCGCACGAGTTAGGTACGGATAGATAGGGTTTATGACATTTTGGAAAACTCCTTAAAGGAAGAGGTTTAAGGAAGAGTCGCCACCTAATGATTTTTATGGTGTGTTAGGGCACCTAGAGTAAATAACTCATGAACTAGTTTGCATTACCAGAGATTGGGTAAGGGCTTGAAGTTATCCCAAGGGGAAGGTGTTAGGCACCCCTCAAGATCCACAATTGTGGGTCTCAGCCAAGAAGTTTTGTGAATTTGGACGGTGAACAAGTAGCAAGTAAGGTTCATATAAGAGGGGATTTCAAACAAGTATGAAAATCTTTAAAGGTTTTGGGAAACATTAGAATAAACATTTGAAAAGAACTGTCCTAGGTTTAAAGTAATACGGATCACATCAATGCAATACCCGGTATGTCACGCCTCGAAGAGGGGCTACACGTGGTATTAGCGCACCGGGCATCATATCCATATTCTACCCTTCCCGCCCCGTTAAGGTATTTAAAACGCGTGTGTCGGTCACGAAGCTTATTGTGTGCTATTACCCGTCCCATTCTATAAGTCCTGGAGGGTATTTAGGACTACTAATCCTACAAGGTGAGTACTAGGCTGAGCTCCTAGGTTTAAAAGGATAAAATTCTAAGCGACATGTAGAACAAATAGGACTACAGATATGGGGAACACATAAGGGCAGATACGGGCTCACAGATCCCTCCACAAGTAAACACATAGATAGCACGTCTCAAACACACAAGATCTCAAGGTCATGATTTAAAAATAGGAGTTTTTGAGTTGGAAATCAGTATGGTGTCAGCAGTTTAGAAAAGGGAATGCCTTTTTGAAAACTCAATAATAAAGCAGGAAGTTAAGTAAAAAATAGAGTAGTTTGAAAAGAAGAGTGATTGACTTTAGATTCCAGTAACAGAAAAATGCACAGCAGTTCAATGAAGTCCTCAGTAAAGAAAATGAAGAACTTTTAGAAAATTTCAGTAAAACATGACTTCCTGGATCACTATTTGAAAATAGTAGAGTAGGAGTTTTTAGGAAATAGGGTGAGCTTCAAAAAGAGATAAAACAGGAATGAAAAGCATCAAAGTTTAAGAATTTCAAAAAGGGACTGATTGGTTCTAATACCAGCTAAGTGAAACACGATTAGGTTTTGGTTTTAATAATGTGTTAGGCCTAAAGTTTTCCTAGGCGTTCGTATACATTGCCTATTTGTTTAAAGGTGAGCATACAGACTTCAGTTCCAATTTTAAGAGGGGTGATGCTATGTTTGCAGATCGTTTCAACAAATTGACCACATTTTAGCAAGGTTAAGCATGATGATTAGATGTTCAACAACTGTAATTCAAAACCAATATGAAATCCTAAATAACATGATATCTAATGCACATAAGTAAAAATCCTATAGGCAGGTTTTCTACATGCAATGCTTATGAAGATGCGGCAGTAGAATGTCATGACAGTTCCATTACTTTATCAGAGTTGTTAATGGTGAGCAAGGCTTATAAAATGACAGGAACATAATAGACATGCTGAAATAAAGAACCTAAACATGATTTCTATTGCATGATATGCATGTCTTAAACAGGATACTATTGCACACATAGGGAAACAAATCCTATAGTCATGATTTCTACTCGTTACTATACTAAACATGCATAACCCATTCCCATATCCACTATCCATCCCCAATTATCCGTTTATAAATTATTACAAACCAAGAATAATAAATTACATCACTTAAAGGAAAATAATAAGCTAATTCTATAGGGAGCCTTCAATCCGGCCCATATCTCCCAACCTCAATCCTTTCGAGTCTCACAGCCTTTCATGGTCCAGGTGCGGCAAAGCTCCCTAAGAAGCTCGTGGGTCCCTGGCCAATACCAGCACCCAGACATAGTTGCCACAATTTGAAGCATGTGCAGTGTGGAATTACCAGCCTCAGTGTGTCAAAGTTCAGAGGGAACTCAAGATTCCCTAAGCAATGCTTACGCTGAGGGGGTAGAACCTAAGTTTCTAGGAATAGTGTGAAGTGCTAGGAGTGAGTTTTAAAGAGGCACAGAGGTTTTGGAAAAAGAGTTCAATTGAAAAACTCTACAACTCAATAATAATTTTGAAAGATGAAAACGTTTTTGAAAACAGTAGTAAGAACAGAGAAGAATAGATCACAACAAGTTCAGCAATACAAGGACAATGAGGATTGGGGACAAATAAGCCACATTCTAATCAGGAAGAGATACATAGATTTAGTAAACTAGTAGACATCGTTGCAGAAATCAGGGGACAGATAAGCCACATAATAATCAGGAAGAGATACATAGTTGCACAAATCAGAGATGTTCAGGGGATTAGGGGGACAGTAGAGTTAAACTAAACATGATATTGAACAGCCTAACTGATGCATATAGGAATAGACTGAACATGTATAAGCATTACTGACTCAGCCAGAGCATGTAAGTCTTTGAGAGATAAAGCATGGTAAGTACTAATAGATAAACAAGAGATTAATTGCATGTTGAACAGCAGAAGCACAAGTAGAAGACAATTAGGAATATGATAAACTGAAGCAATAAGAAACACATTGGTTTGGAGCTTGAATCTTAATTAGAACATACAAGTGAGAAAGGGTAAGCAGAATGAAAAGAGAAAAATGAGCACAATGGTTAGCCTTGGCATATAGCCGGCTAACAGTAACCAAAAGCAAAAGAGAGCAGTAGTAGGGCCAAGAGCTTTGTAAGAGAGAGAGTTTTTAACACAAGTCTGTGTGTCCTTTGTGTTTGTGAAAAGCTAGAACTTTTATAGTTGAAAATGAGTAGCAAAATATGGTAAGAATCACAATAGCATGGCAATCAAAGAACTCAGAATCAATCAGTCAGGAAATCAATGACACGGTTCCCTTAAGTCAAGGGATTTCAATACTCAAATGGTAAGGAGTCAAATAAGGCAAAGAGGATCAATTCAGGACAAATAAGGAAAGAACCAAGTTGTTCAGTAATTGGTAAGAACTCGGAATTAGTAAAAAATAAGAGTCAAGCCAAGTCTTCCCTTAATTAAGGGAGATATTTCAAAGACAAAGGGAAAAATGGCAAATAAGGAAGCAATTCACATAAGGAAATCATTCAAAATACCTTAAGTATAGCGTAAGTAATTAGGGCTAGGTACTTAGGGTTTAATTAAAGAAATAATAGTAACAATCAATTAGTAGATCAGTCGATCACATAACAAGGTAATAAAATAATTTGAAGTTGTAAAACAAAGGAAGTAGTCGGAAATCAGTGCAAGTATCCACAAAAAATCAGGGATTCAAAATTGATACTAATTAAGGGAAAGTCTCATGTATCGGCATATAGAAATCAATACAGTACTACTTAAAATCATTCAGGGATTCAAGATAATACTAATTCAAGCATAAGAAACGACAAAATCAAAGACTCAGTAGCACAGCGAAGCAGCAATCACAAAGAAACGGGAATCATTCATGAGAAAACAGACACACATACAAATCAAAAAGCAGGCATACTAAGGATTTAAAGCAGTGTTAAAAACTAAAGTTTTAACACAACAAGCCACGATTTTAAAGTGGTAAACACTTAAGCATGCGAGAAAAAGTCACTGGAACTTTGAGAAAATCGTTTGAAGGAAAGCTTTAGAAACCCTAAGGAAAAATTGTTTAAAAACGGAAAACCTTTGAGAAAAAGTGTAATAATACTAGCAATAAACCTGAATCTAGTGTAGATCTAAGAAAATAAGAAGTGTCACATATTAGGGTTTCACAGAAAACCTCTGAGAGAATGAAAAAGAACCTCGAACATCCATGGCTTGAGCCTCAGAGGTCACAACCTCTCTCAGAATCAAGCTTTGGATGCTTGGGGTGAACAGGGACACCAGGGGTGTGAGCATACGGGTTCTCGCCCTTCGAGGGCCTTAAGGACGACATCACCGGCACAGGAGAGCCATGAGTGGCAAGAAGATGAGGGCTTCAAGGTCTCCGGCAAGGGGATGGCCAGAGAAGACGGAGAGTTCATCGGAGCTGAAGAGACGGAAATCTCTAGAAGAGACTAGAGAGAGAGAGATGAGTGGTCTCGAAAGAATTAAGGGGTCGGATGGGGGGTCGTTTGAGTTAATTATAGTAAGATATGATCTAAGCCGTTGATCTTATTTGATCAACGGATCAGATTTAATCGGGGTTGGGCCGGGTAGATTTAAATTTGGGCTGGGCCATTTAATGGTCTGATGGGTTGGGATTAATTGGATTTAAAATATGGCTAAAATTTAAATAAATGTGGCTAGGTGTTAAATACCCAATAAAAATAGATAATTAATTAATTAAAATAGCTAATAATTATATACAAAATGAAATTAAATTTAAATAAGTGAAATCACAGTAATTAACTAAGATTAAGTGTAAAGTGCATAAATTTTGAATTAAAATAATACAAAATGTCCAATTGGGCTATAAATTGTAAAATTGATGTAATTGAAATTAAATAAAATCCAATTGGCTAATTTGTGAAATAATTGAATTTTAATGGATAAAAAATTATTATAAATAACATACTGAGCTGGGAAATATTTTGACATTATTTATAGCATAATTTATGAATTATTTAAATATGAAATATTAAAATAAACAGAAAAATAACTTAATAAAAATATGAAAAATAGGGAAAAATACTCATTATTACGAAGAGTAATTTAGAAAGATTATATGCAAGTTTGCAAATAATTTGAGGAAAAATTGGGTATCAACAACTGCCCCTCTTTACCCGGTAAGGATGAAAGAGTTGTCGGGTAAAGATATGATGGCCAATTTTGACCGAGATAAAATTGTGGGATAGAATTCGGCCGCACCCTGGCTTCTGAGCTGCCTACATATCCTTGGTTTTACAGGAATCAGGCCCTATGTAGTTCTGGAATCATCGGCGAAATATACCGATGATGTCTCACAAGAACGAACGCAAGGTGCGAGGTAAGGTAAAGTTGGAAGGTCTTACGGGGTTGTATCGGAGAAATGGAGCGGTCTGCTCCAGCCTGGTTGGCTGTCCCGACCGGATTACCTGCAAATAAATAACAAGCATATATCGTGCATAATAAAAACATGATGCAAGTTCCCGGTAGACTATGAATGTTGTCTTTGGACATTTTAGGATGATGTCCTTAGACCATGATGTCCTGGGCCATGAATCGCTTGGTGCGGGATTCGCAGGCTATGAAAAGATGTTCTCGGGCCATGGAGATGGTGCCTCTGAACGATGACGCATTTGAATAATGATATGCAGGTTGAATAAAAGAGATCCTCATGCCATGAAATGATGTTCTCGGGCCATGAAGATGGTGCCTCTGAACGATGACGCCTTTGGACAAGTTGGCGATATTTCAGCCCATGAGGAATGCAGTAGTATGATGCTAACAAGACAGAGTTTAGTCTTGCGGTTTGCGAAAGAAAAGGAGGGGCAGAGCTTAGCCCAAAAGAAAGCGTAAATAAATAATGTCACGAAAAGTGATTGCTTTGAAAGTTAGATAGGAGCTTTATGAAATGAAATCAGATGCACGGGAGGTAGCGTGGAACCTCAGAAGGCAGAGTAGTAGCCTTATGCAGTGCAAAAAATAAAATGCAAGGGAGGTAGCGTAGAACCTCGTAAGGCAGAATGGTAGCCTTATGCAATGCAGGAAATAAAATGCAGGGGAGGTAGCATGGAACCTCAGAAGGCAGAATGGTAGCCTTATGCAATGCAGGAAATAAAATGCAGGGGAGGTAGCATTGAACCTCAGAAGGCAGAATGGTAGCCTTATGCAATGCAGGAAAATAAAAATGCAGGGAGGTAGCGTGGAACCTCGAAAGGCAGAATGATAGCCTTATGCAATGCAGGAAAATAAAAATACATGGGAGGTAGCGTGAAACCTCGGAAGGCAGAATGGTAGCCTTATGCAATGCAGGAAAATAAAATGACAGTAAGAGTTCTTAGCTGATGATAAACTGCGGTGATACGATTGTGGTGAATAAGCGTTGTTTGCGATGATAGTAAATGTCAGCATGTGCAACGAGTTTGAGAGCGTCTTTTGAAAGATATACGTCCTGCGGAGATAATAAAATGTTTTGGGCTTTTACCATCTTCGTGCCTGCATCCAAAGAAAAATCGTGAGTTCTGTAAAGGGGAGGGTTAGTTCGCATTCCCCGCTGGCTTGGTTTGTCTCCTTGAATGATCACCATGTTTGTATCACAGGGGTAGCATTGTTAAACAAGATGTTTTTGAGATAAAACTAAACATGCATGGTTTTGTAAGGATATGATATAACTTATAATTTAAAAAATAGTTTTCTTTTGGATGAACCGACGACCACGGCGTGGTTCAAGACGTTGAAACCTTTCTTGCTACGGAATTTTGAGGGTCTTCCTCAAAATCCTGCCCCAGTTTGGTGGGTGAATGCGTCTGGCTGCTGCTTGTGCGGTGCTCGGCTGAACTCGCTTTAGAATTTTAAGGTCCCTCCTCAAAATTCTGCCCTAGTTTTCATTCGTGGGGGAAATGAAATTTTTATTAAAATGTGACCGAAACCATAAGGCTGCCTACGTATCCCCTCTTAAACGGGAATCAGGTCAGGCGTAGTTCAATTACAACATTTGATAAAGCATGAAAGTTACACATAGTAACGCTTGACTGCGTCTGAGTTGATTGGTTTTGGCTAGATTTATCCATCCATTTCTGCAAGTATAAGTGCTCCTCCTATCAGTACTCTGTGAACCATGCACGGGCCTTGCCAATTGGGAGAGAATTTCCCTTTTGCTTCGTCTTGATGAGGAAAGATTTTCTTTAATACCAGTTGCCTCGGTGTGAATCGTCTTGGTTTGACTTTCTTGTTGAAGGCTCTGGTCATTCTGTTCTGAAATAGCTGACCATGACAAACTGCATTCATTCTCTTTCCGTCTACGAGTGCTAGTTGTTCATAACGGCTCCTTACCCACTGTGCGTCGCTGAGCTCATCTTCTTGTATGATTCTCAGAGATGGAATCTCAACCTCGGTGGGAATAACAGCCTATGTGCCGTATACCAACATATAAGGAGTTGACCCAGTTGATGTGCGAACCGTGGTGCGGTATCCTAGTAAGGCGAATGACAGTTTCTCATGCCACTGCTTGTACTTGTTTAACCCAAAAATTAGCTTTCAAGGTCAAAGCAATAATTTTGTATGACGGGTCACAAGCAATCGATTCAATTCGAAAGATATAATTTTTGTTAATACAACGTGATAGAGAAGTGGAAAATAAATT
>ML245020.1:0-14708 GCA_005239495.1 Nicotiana undulata
AATGACATTTTGGGTCATCACAACCCATAGCTTTACTAACTCAAATACATAATTTACTCTAATTTTCATGCTCAAATTCATGGTAAATGTCCAAAATACCAAATTCTAGGTTTTCTTCCAAATCCCCTAATTTCCACAAATTCCCACACTTAAATCCATACCTAAACCATGTATTTAACTTGAAATGAGTTGGAATATCCTACCTTGTGATCCTTGAAGAAAATCCCTCCTTGAGCTCTCCAAAATCGTCCAAGCCAAATGAGAGAAATGGAGGAAATGGCCAATTTCCCGTTTTTAAAACACCACACTGCCTCCAGCCTTTTCGCACTTGCGGTCGCCTCCTTCCCAGCCAGGCTCCGCACCTGCCCTCCCTTAACCGCATCTGCGCTTTTGCAGTTGCGGAAATAACCTCGCACCTGCTTCCCCCAGCCAAGCCACCCTTTTCCGCTCTTGTGACACAACAGCCGCACCTGCGGCCAGATTCTCACAGGTGCGGTCACACCAGATGACAACAACCTAAGCTTTCTTTCAACTCCAAATTTGATCTGTTAACCACTCGGAATCCACCCGAGGCCCCCGGGACCCTGTCCAATTACACCAAACTGTTCCAAAACTTAATGCGGACCTGCTCGAGGCCTCAAATCACATCAAATAATATCGAAGCAACGAATCGCTCTCCAATTCAAGCTTTATGAACTTTGAAATGACCAACTTCTACATTCGATGCCGAAACCCGTCAAATCACGTCTGATTGACCCCAAATTTTGCACACAAGTCACATTCGAGATTACAGACCTACTCCAACTTTCAGAATCGCATTCTGACCCCGATATCAAAATATCCACTTCCGGTCAGATTTCTCAAAAACCGTCAAATTTTTATCTTTAGCCAAATGACTTCAAAATGACCTACGGACATCTGAATTCACTTCTGATCGCGCTCCCAACTCCAAAATCACCATACGGAGCTATTCCCAGACTCGGAATTCCAAATGGATATCAATATCACTAAAATGCACTTCAACACAGACTTATGATATTTCTTTAAAAAATGCTAACTTCCACAATATACGCCGAAATGCTCCTGGGTTATCCAATCCCGATCCGAACATATGCCCAAGTCTGAAATCAATATACGAACCTGCTGGAACCTTCAAATCTTGATTTGGAGGTCGTTTACTCAAAATTCCAATCTTAGTCAATCCTTCCAACTTAAGGCTTCCGAAATGAAAATTTTTCCTTCCAATTTGACTCCGCACTTCCCAAAATTTAACTCCGACCACGCCTACGAGTCATAATACCTGAAATGAAGTTTCTCATGTCCTCAAATCGCTGAACGACATGCTAGAGCTCAAAACGACCGGTCGAGTCGTTACATTCTCTCCCACTTAAACATGCGTTCGTCCTTGAACGTGCTAAGAACTACTCTGAAGTTATTGGAAATCACTTTTTAACACCCCGTGCACTTTCCCGTGCTACCACAACCCAGTTGAGCACATTAGCTTGATCAAATCTAAAGATATCCTCTTCTATCCATACAATAAGCTCAGAACCCAGTTTCAACACCTGAAATTTTCTGTCATGCCTGTTTCCAATATATGAACACCGTATCAACTACCACATGAGGTACCAGAAAACGACTGCGTACCTTTGCTGAATTAGCACCATGCGCTGCATAATTCATCATCTAATCACAATTACATTCCCTAAACCTTAATAGCCAAAGTTTCATGAATCTGATGCCCCCAATGCACCTTATGATATACATATACATCCCGTTATAATGCTGACGATACCACCACTCGGAGGAGATGTGTAGAAATTTCCAACCAACTGCAGAGTTAACCAAACATTAAATCTCTCATTTTTGACTAAAATCATCACCTCATTACGAACCAAGTGATGGTAACTGTCCTGTAATATACTTCACATAATCTTATCGCACCGATCCCTGATCCATAAATCTCGTCTCACCCAGTATGAACTGCTCCGTCACCAAATCACTCCAGACACGACCAAAAATCTCAAATGATGCCACAACTCGAATGCGATACAAAAAGAAAACGAACTACGAAAGGAACTACCCGACTTACGTAATTAATATGAACTTTCCTCAGAAAAATAGGAAGTAAAACACAAGAAAAATAATTATAGGGAACCGTACTCAACATCACACTGTTGCGGCGTGCAACCCGATCCAAATAACATACCCGTGGCGGCGTGCCACCCGATCCATACATGAAATTTACATAAGAAGATACACTCTGAGCTAAATTGCTCATTACCACAAAATACTGAATATCGATCACAAGCACGCTAAGTGCATAATACCATCCTGGGGAGACTGATAGAGCCATATGCTACAAGACTTAAGCACAACTGAGGTGCAATATATATACTTTGAATCTCAAGAGCTCTCCTGCTCACATAACATCATCACTACACGGAGACTCAACACATAGGGATTTATCAAGCCGTTTCACAACTCACACGGCACAATCATAATATTACATGGATTGGACGAAGACGGAACAACATCTGATATTCCAATACCCCTCCTTGAGAAGAACTATACTGAAATGAACACATTTGACTCACATGGAGCCCATAGTCCTATTTAAATCCATTCGCATACTTCAAGCCGATTCTGCTCGCACTGAACTAGGCTAATAGCCTTACCTAGGTTCATATTAACCCACTTCCTCTCATAACACAAAAGAACCACCATCATAGCCGGGACAACACCCTACAATCCACAACAAAGATGAATTGAACGCCTTCCAGGCATAAGTTCTCAAATAAGCAACATTACACTTCCTTATACTTGGTCTAAATATTCAATCAATCAGGTGACTACAAGTCACACTTATACAATCTTCCCGTGGTCATGCTCCCACGTCCTTCCACACAAGGTAACAAGTCTGCACATCCATACCACCGACCCCACTAACGCTGTAAAACAAATCAAGAACCCATAGCCAGGGTGCAAGCCTCTCTCACCAAACACCGATCTCAGGTGACACTGAAGACAACACCAGCTTACTCTGAACTTTCAAATCCCTTTTTCTTGCTCATCTTAGCTCATGACATCCTTGTTAACACCAAATCGCAATCTCGATCCTTACTCCCAGTTACATACTACTTACTGCACCTAACATGCCAATATGAGATAGCGCAAGGATTCCATCATCACTCCTGATCCACTAATAGGGGGAACACTTCATCATATAGAAACCTTTTACTTACCTCAACTCAAAAGAACCATAACAACACACAAGTGAATTCTCACAATCACAGTACATGCAAATCCTTAAGGGATATCTCATATCACCTTAATCCTTCTGGGAATCCGCCTACACCTGACAAGCCATAATACTTGAATACTCCGAATAAAATCTATTACAGCGGCCGACATGACTCGCATACACCGGCACAAACCACATGCATAACTTAATCACACTGAAGGAACTGATCACTGCCGCACATGCGCCATTTCAACCATGGCTAATCAATCTATCTTCTTTTAAATTATCCTTAATTGCCTCAGAAATAATAGTAACCCCATTCAACACGCAACAAACTCAATCCTCACTCATCCTGAGTGGCCTTGACTCACGAGACCATGCTTCCTCAATCCCACAAACCATCTCATACCCTTCTTTGTGCGCATTCACAACTTCGTCTGATAAACCCATCTTGATAATATTTCTCCAAATCTGGAGTTTATTTCTCTCATTCCTCCAATACTACCCTGCACGCTGACAATAACATAGAACACTCCAAACATTTTCCCTTCCTCAGAAATTACGTTGCAAAAGCTCGATTCTTAATCATACTGCTGCCTGAAACCCTTAAACACCGCATTCTTAACTTCGAATTCAATAGGACCACCATTGAGAGCCACCCACTCTGACTTGTCCCTGAATACAATCAACTCCAAGGCTCCTCTAGCACACGAACACCCTTTCAATGAAGCACTTTACTGAGTTACTACCCTTACAACTCGCATATGCCTTAAGCATAAATTCTGAATCCTCCAAAGCCTAACCCTGGTCCAATAGGGCCAACTTTTGCACACATTTATTAAATCCCATGCACAATTACCATTTTACTTCCTTCCCTTTAGCTGTAATAACTTGCCAATACGCCGATAATCCGCACCCCCATGAGAGGATAATACTGTAACCCAATTGCAGGCAGTGGGACTCTCCCACTTAGCCTGGAGCTACTCCTTGCACCACTCTATACCCCACCAAAATCCTTTCTTCTTTGTTGACAGGATCTTGCTCAACCAATCCATCAATTTCTTCTAAATTCTCCTATTAGCATTTCATGAATACTCAAATTCTCTAGCATCATTCATGTACTTAGCCTCCTACCGAATAACCACTAGAATCCCTGCAGAAACTTGCCAACCACACGACCGCTAACCTGCCCACATGAGATAAACTTCCTGCGGAAATTAACAACTGACATCTTCCAACGACGATGTACTGCACAATCTCTACGACATCAGTACCCCATCCTACGCCCCTCTTCATTTACCAACTTTACTAGTCCGTCCGCTCCTCATGGACATCTATTAAATGAGTGACAATATCTTCAAATTCACCGCCATATTGCATCCTTCGTCATCCCGAACAACTCCTCTCTGTTGTATCCGACTTTCCGCCGAAATAGACAATCACCGTCCACTAAAATTCTCAAATCACTCCAAACTTCTCCTCAAGATAGGCAGATATCTTATCACGGAACTCGTATGTTATGTTGTCACTCTCCCACTTTAATTAAACTCATTCCTTTAACAAACTACCTGACTTTCGTTTCTTACACCTAGCTTTTTAGAAATTTAGCCGCCGCCTGACACTTCTCACATGTCTTCCTTCAACGTATGCTGCCCAATTGCTGCCTCAATTCAATATCATTCTCTGTAACTCTTAAACTAGCAGATCGCCACGACTTCAAACTCTCTGACGATCATCTTTCTCGAGCTGCCTTCATTTGCAATACCTATTCAATACTGAACCACCGCACACCACAATCTCTGACAGCCGCTTCTTCAATATTCCTTCACAATACTCTGACCCCATGCAACCGAAGAAACTATAGCACCGACGAACTTAACACATTCTATTCGATCGAAGACGACAACATCACATCATAGGTGAATATTCCACCTTACTTGAAAACACCAAGTCTTACTACTTTGTCAACCCAACCTGACCATTTATAGTCCAATTGCCTTTCCTCCGCCGGAACTAAAACACTGAAATCTCGAAATCACGCTTTGAGAAGACCTCCCCTCAAGTCATTCATTGCCCCGACATATGCGCAAGAATCCTACCATTACATCCATATCGCGCGATAACCAATCGTAAGCATCATAACTACCTGAGCATAGCCTCAAGGCTCTCAGAAACACAGCTACTAAACTGAAACAACATAGTATCCTTCTGCAGGGCAACAACAACAGCCCCAACCAACTACGCATGGAAAACATCACGCACCCTATCCGTCACCATTTCAATTTTTGAAATTCCCGATTCGTAGCAAGCGCTTCGCGACGCATACGATTGGGTAGGAAGAAACATAGGCATAAGCCTTAAAGGAATCAAATCGCACGATGAGGAATCAAGAAGGGAAGTACTCCTAACAACCCTGTAGCCTCTCGAAGATAAGTACAGAGGTCTCCGTACCGATCCACAAGACTCTACTAGACTTACTCATGACTCGTGAAACCTAAGGGAACCCAGTGCTCTGATACCAAGTTGTCACGACCCAAAATCCGTAAGGTCGTCATGGCGCCGGACACCCCGGTCAGGCAAGCCAATCATTAAATGGTTAAGTCAATTTCCTGTTTTAGTATTTGGAAATCATTATTTTTCATTTTATTACATAACAAGTGAATAAAAGTTCGTTAAGTAATTACGATAGATTAACAATCCAGTTTAATAAGATAAATCTCAGACATATCCCAGAACCCGGTGTCACAAGTGCATGAGTAAATTTCTAAGAACTATACAGATATTACAATACTTGTCCATAATACAAGCTGGACAAAGAATTAAAAATGAGAATACAATGCATCTGAGGGAGACTTTGTCGGCTGCGGGTCGTCTCCGGATGGTGTAGCTCGTCTAAGCCTCCGAGTGAGACACATCACTACGTCAAGCAGAGCCACTGGCTATGAATGTATTAGTGCAATAAAAATGAACAGCAAGTGTAGCATGAGTACGAAAACAACGTGTACTCAGTAAGTATCCCGCCTAACCTCGGAGAGGTAGTGATGAGAGGTCGAATTTGACACTTGCTAGAGGTCAATTTAATAAAAATAAAGGGTGACACTAAGCATGAACATCATAGGCAATTTAATACGTAATGATAAGAAACAACAACTTCCTTCATATTTAAGAATTTAAATATTCGTCATTTCAATTGACAATTATAATTTCCAGGCCGACAAACATGTATAAATCACAGAAGCAATTATCATGCGCAAGAAATGCTGAGGGTCGAACGGCGCGGACCAACAATAATAAAATGTGCACTGTCGAAGGGTCGAACGGTTCAAACCATAGATGCATCTATTTCCCCCGCTTGCGAATCGATCATGCGACGTGGTCATATATAAATATTAGAGTTATCCTGCTCGCGAATCATACATGCGACTCAAGTACTCATAGATACACATATTCACACAATAAATCCACATCTTTATCAGGAAAACAATTTCTCAAGGAAGTGGTAAAATTCTCTTTAAAGGAACAAGAAGATAGTATTTAAATCATTTTTGAAATTCATTTACCAAGTTTGATAAGGTTTTAAGTATTACAAATTCATCAGGAACACAACTATGCAAGGAAGGATCAATTCTCTTTCTAAATGATTAAGAAAAGTAAACTCTAACCATTCTTAGGAATTCAATTACTAATTCGATAATATTAACAGTCTACTATCATTGGCAAGATCACAAGTACAACAAGTAAGGCATGCTAGTAGGTCCTAGACTACCCAGACACAAGCATAATAGTAGCTACGCACGGACTCCCGTCACCTTGTACGTACGCAACCTCCCCCCTCCCGCAAGTAGTAGCACATATTCAATTAGTTTACCTATGGGGACAATTTCTCCCTCACAAGGTTAGAAAAGAGACTTAACTCGCTCCGAAGATTCATAACCGGCCTCCAAGCCCTTCAGACGACTCCAATTGATGCATAACGCCCCAAAACTATCCAATACGGGCAAACCAATAAAAATCCACTCTAATACTTGTAACAATTCAAATTATATAAATTCCCAACTCCGCTCGAAAAGTTGACTAAAATGCCTTCGGGCCCACGTGCCCGAATTTCAAAATTTCTCGAAGATAAATTCTACCCATAGCTTTACTAACTCAAATACATAATGTACTCTAATTTTCATGCTCAAATTCATGGTAAAAGTCCAAAATACCAAATTCTAGGTTTTCTTCCAAATCCCATAATTTCCACAAATTGCCACACTTAAATCCGTACCTAGACCATGTATTTAACTTGAAATGAGTTGGAATATCTTACCTTGTGATCCTTAAATAAAATCCCTCCTTGAGCTCTCCAAAATCGTCCAAGCCAAATGAGAGAAATGAAGGAAATGGCCAATTTCCCGTTTTTAAAACTCCACGCTGCCTCCAGCCTTTTCGCACATGCGGTCGCCTCGCCCGCACCTACGAGCCCGCAGGTGTGCCCAAATCCTCTACACTTGCGGTCGCCTCCTTCCCAGTCGGGCTCCGCACCTGCGCCCCCTTAACCGCATATGCGCTTCCGCAGGTGCGAAAATAACCTCGCACCTGCATCCCCCAGCCCAGCCACCCTTTTCCGCTCCTGCGACACAACAGTCGCACCTGCGGCCGCAACCTCACAGGTGCGGTCACACCAGATGACATCAACCTCAGCTTTCTCTCAACTCCAAATTTGATCCGTTTACCACTCGGAATCCACCCGAAGCCCCCGGGACCCCGTCCAATTACACCAACATGTTCCAAAACATAATGCGGACCCGCTCGAGGCCTCAAATCACATCAAATAACATCGAAACAAGGAATCACTCTCCAATTCAAGCTTTATGAACTTTGTAATGACCAATTTCTATATTCG
This sequence comes from Nicotiana undulata, assembly GCA_005239495.1. Lineage (NCBI taxonomy): Eukaryota > Viridiplantae > Streptophyta > Magnoliopsida > Solanales > Solanaceae > Nicotiana > Nicotiana undulata. Next base: position 8,133 of record ML245020.1, read on the forward strand.
ATGCCGAAACCTGTCAAATCAAGTCCGATTGACCCCAAATTTTGCACACAAGTCACATTCGAAATTACAGACCTGCTCCAACTTTCGGAGTCGCATTCCGACCCCGATATCAAAATTTTCACTTCCGGTCGGATTTCTCAAAAACCTTCAAATTTCCATCTTTAGCCAAATGACTTCAAAATGACCTACGGACATCCAAATTCACTTCTGATCGCGCTCCCAACTCCGGAATCACCATACGGAGCTATTCTCAAACTCGGAATCCCAAACAGATATCAATATCACTGAAATACACGTCAACCCAGACTTATGATATTTCTTCAAAAAATGCTAACTTCCACACTATACACCGTAATGCTCCCGGGTTATCCAAATCCCGATCCGAACATACGCTCAAGTCCGAAACCATCATACGAACCTGCTGGAACCTTCAAATCCTGATTCGGAGGTCGTTTACTCAAAATTCCAATCCTAGTCAATCGTTCCAACTTAAGACTTCCGAAATGAGAATTTTTCCTTCCAATTTGACTTTGCACTTCCCGAAATTCAACTCCGACCACGCCTACGAGTCATAATACCTGAAACGAAGTTGCTCATGTCCTCAAACTTTGTACGACGCGCTAGAGCTCAAAACGATCGGTCGGGTCGTTACAGGAAAAGTGACTTAGCCACCAAGTAAAATCCCTAAAATCTCTCTAAAATATAGACATTACCATAAATAGAATTCTATTTATAACATAATTGTTTTTGTGTCGTACTTATTTATTTTTTCGACGTTGTTTTTAGACTCATACAATAAATCATAAAAAAATCAAAATAGAAAAGGATAAGGGATTTATCAATCTTCTGCCATTCCAGTAGATTTTCATTACAATATTTTCTTTTTTGGCTGGATTTACGGTACTCTCCAATATGTTACTATTTCAAATTTAATTTATTATTGAACTACATGTTAGTAATTTGGTAAATTCGCTTTTTCGGACTTATATTGGTGTGCTTGTCAAAATTTTGCTATTTCATTGCCATTATCTCTCTGTAAAATTTGAGTACTGGATCTGTTTATAAACGCAAGCAAAAAATGTTTACCCTATCACTTGCTACAGTAGAGGTCATCTAATATCAATCAGAACCAGAATTGAATTACGAAGGAAACTTGTATTCCCCTTTTCGTTTTCCTTTGGCGGCTGGACTTAAAGAAATAATGGGGATGCCTTTGTATGATTCATCAAATTCAGAAATAGAACAACTTCTTTTGTGTCTATGGTACAAGGATGGCATGCACTTGTTTCTTGTTGACAAGATATGCTGCTGCAAATTTTTAAGGTTTGTGCAACAAAGCTGCATTCGAAGTACTAGCTGTGCCTCCGTCTAGAGACGAGTCAAGAATTTAGTGTTATTGAATTCAGAATGATAGTAATTTTATACATGTTTATGCATATTAATCTTTTTGACAAATTTACATGGTATGACAAAAACACTAAAGTTGTGACTTCAGTTAAATATGTTCTACATTCAGCTTTACCTCCACCCAAAGGCCAATAATTTGAGTGGGAGTATTGGAAAGATATCTTAAATGCATTGCAGATTATTCTCTTTCTTTATTTACGGATTTAGTTCTTTTTGGACAACACTGAAACCCTAATTCTTTAACAGAATAAAATGCCTCTGCTGCAATATGGTATTCACATCATGCGTATTAAACAAAATATACAACAATTGAACATGAATCCAGGATCTTTAAGTAAAGCTACTAATTAAAAGTTTTCCTACAACTCAATATAACGATAACACACATATCCAAAATCGAGCTAACAAAAACAACCACATGCGTATACGATATATGTGATGAGCAAGATAACGTGATTTTACAACTTTAATTTCTAACTATATGATTCCAAATTGTTTAGTTTCGTTTTGTCCTGTGATTGTGTCAAAACTTTATTAATGAGTTTATTAGACTTTTTTTTAAGGTTAATGAGTATATTAAAATATATGTTATATTCTGTTATTTGTTTTAAGGAATTGGTTATTAAAATTCGTTCATATCCATGATTAATTTTATAATATATATATGTAATTAAAAGTTTTTTTTATTTTTAGTGCGTCTAATAATATTCGACAAATATTATTCGTGCATCGCACGAACATAGAGACTAGTCTATATATCTATATATCTATATCTATATTATTATAAAAGCACGAATATTTTAGATTAAATGTTGAACGACAAAAATATCCCTGATATATTATTCGACTTTTATAACCTTAAGTATTTGCATAATTTAAGGCTATAATTGTAAATAACCTAACAATGGAGTTCTTTTCCGATTGAAACCATCTAATTGTAAATCACATTCGGAACTTGATTTCTAAATCAAATAGGTCAGCATGCGATTCAAACCTTTCAAGGAATAAAAAAAATACGTTAATAATAGAGAGTTTGATTTTTATCTAAATAGTGAAATCTACAATATCGATTTGGACTACTCCTGGCCGCTAATATGCATGGTTTAGATGATAGTAGCCTACTTTTTCTCATGCCAAGGTAAATTTAGTATTTATTTTTCCACTTTTATTAGGGCTTCTTGTATGAAGATTCTTGCACCTCTTTAATTGTTCCGTTTTGTGGTTATAATTAATTTATTAAACTACTATGTTTATGCTACAACCCAAGTTATTGGGCCTTACTCTTTCATAATTTGAGATAATATGGTGTGTATGTCCGTCTATTTAATTGTTTTTAATTTGGTACTTTACTTAGCAATATTTCTAAAGACACAATTAGACTTAGAATTTGACCTAAGGTTTTGGAAAATTGGTTTGAGATGAGAATAAATCACAATTTTATATGAATTTTGTGATTATTTAGGCATAAGTTCCTTCTTCTCAAAGAAATTTTAAAATGACATGAGATAAAAATAAGATATAAAAAGCCAAAATATATTTTTTAAAATAATTCCATGCAGAATAAAATTATCATATTCCAAATTTTACCCAGAAACTATAATATTAAATTCAGTTAAAATTATCATTTGATTACAATTGTGAAATTAGATTTTATCAGGTATCTAAGACTTTGAGTACAATTCCAAAATTGTTAGTTGCTCACAATTGTGAAATTAGAATTCTTTTAAACTTTTGACGGCGATGAAATACCGTAATAAGGAAATATAATCTTCAAAGGCTGACCTCTTTTGTAAGTTTATTTTTTATATTCGGTTTGGTGTGCTACAGTTTGACAAGAATTACAAAGCAGCAAATTGTAGAAGTGGACACGGCTTTAATTTATACTAGAATTTATTTCATTTTAATTTAGGTTTTTCCTATTTTTATTTGAAAAGGAAAACAAGTCGATAGGAGATAGAAAATACTCTATTTATTTCAAGGAGAGTGATTCTTTTTTATATTTAGAAGTAATATAATTATATTTTTTTAATTTACCTTTAATGATAAACTTTTTCTATCACGCAAATATTACGTCAAGTATAAAACCACAAGTTTCAAAACTCTTATAGCCACACAACTTTCTTGACATTTTAATTTAAAATTACAAACTCTAAAAGTCTTGATTTCTTTCTTAACCTTCATCCCCTGTCAAGTAAGTTTTATATAAATTGAAATGAAGAGATCAGGATTTAAAAACATTTTGTACAAGGAGAAGAAAAAATGCTACCAGTTAATATTTTCGAGATGTCCCAAAAATATTTTTTTGACCATATATTTCCCAAAGCAAGAATTAAAATTCCTAACTTAATTAAAGATGAAAATTTTGGAACTGATAATTGAACAAAATTGAAACTATATTATTTGAGAAAAAAACAAAAGCAAAAAAAAAACTGAAAGTATCAGATGAGAGCCCGACCAATCAAGTACTAATGAGACAAATAAATTTATTAGCTAAGTTTTCGGTATAATTAATGGATTCTAATAATACAGTTGATCTAGAATTACATTGCTTTAATTTTCGATTTAAATTTTTATTTAATATCTATAACTTTTGAATACAACTAAAATTTTATTATTTGACTATAGTTATGAAATTAGAATTGTACTAAACTTTACTCCGAAGGCCACGAACAACTTGTAGTAAAGGAGTATCATCTTTAAAGGTTGGTCTATCTATAAATATTTTGATAATGATGTCGTATATATATAAAGAAACCATGTTGGGCTAATGTGCTCCCGAACATGTGTATACCTTAAGAATTCAACTTCTACCGACATAAAATGAAGAATATCCTTTTAAATATATTCAAAAATAATTTTTGATTTTCTTATATTTTGCATGTCAATAAAATAAATACACAGCTAGACAATATTTAATGTAGGACTATATTTGTTGCAATATACTTTATGACAAGAAACAATATGTTGCATTTTCAAAAAAAATATTAATATCGACAACATTAGTTTTAGTCATGACAGAATAGCCGAAGAAACATAGCAATATACGCAAAAGATATTGTGTATAACGACCACATTGCATATTTCTCAACATACTACTTATTTCTTTAGTAGAAGTACTAATACTACCAATATCAAATTTAACTAAAAAAATTATCTTTGTAGGTTCAGATGATTTAATCCTTTTGAAGTCAAGTATTATATTAACGTAAAAGTATTGAGCTTTAGCAATTAAAAGATTGTTGTATTTTGTCCACGTCAATTGCTTTACATAAATTCTTTTTTCTTGTATATTTTAATTAATTCTATCTTTGTTCTTTCCCATAATAATCGATTGAAGACCTACTTGCAACGCACGTACGTAGAAATTAGTTATTATAAAAGCACGAATAATTTCTGCTAAATGTTGAGCGACAAAAATATCTCTGAAATATTAGCGGACTTTTATGCCCCTCAATATTAAATATTTCTCCAAAAGAAATTATTCCATGTTGGATATCATTGTAATAACTAGAATTTATATACGATATAAACTAGGATTCATACTCTTCTATGAAGTTATATACCATACACACTCGGAATCATATTCTTCTGCTTAGTTGTTTACTATTAGGATTCACACTATTCATATGCTTATAAAACGTGTTTAGCATCATAGTCAAAGAAATTTGTATTCGATTATTTTTTTAGTGTCACGATCCGAAATTCACCTTTCAGGTCGTGACTGCGTCTAACGTTGAACCCGCTAGATAAGCCAACGTATACAACACTATTGCCTTAGTAACACAACTTAACAGTATTTAAAACTATTAACCTTCAAACATTTACTGAAATAACTCGAATTCATTAATGTCCAACCTTTTCCGAAAACATCCCACACCATTAACTCTCGAATTTTTTACTGAACATCCCAAATCACTTCAAACGTTTAACAGTAGAAAAATAATAATATTACCTCAAAAACTCATAATGAAATGATGAGACAACAACAACGAACAATCCCAAAACCGGGGTGTCACAACCTCACGAACTATCTAAACTGAGTACTAAATACAAAGTCTAGAAAGAAATATACAATTGTCTTGAAACTAGCAGAAAAAGTAAGACAATGAGGAATCCAAAAGTAGGAGAGACACCAAGGCCCACGAACGCCAGCGGGTATACCTTGAAGTTCTGGGTGGACTGAAGGTGACTCCCTCAATGCGGTCCACTGGGTCCAGATGCGTGATCTGCACAACATTAAGAAGTGCATTGTAGCATCAGTACAACCGACCCCATGTACTGAGTAAGTGCCGAGCCTAACCTCGGTCGAAGTAGTGACGAGGATAGACTTGACAATAGCAATAACCTGTCCTACTCTACAGCAGGTACAGGAATAATACGAGGCAAAAGATAAGCAAACAGATAAGGGATGCGAGACAGTAAAGGGGAACAAATGGAATGAAGCAGTCAAATCGACATATAGAAGTGAACAAGGGAGGCAATCTAACACAATAGCCAACAAAGCAAATATAAATATCAGAAAAGTAAACAATGGCACGGCATCACCCTTCGTGCTTTTACTCTCTTCCCTACAATGCAATGTAATCAAATATTATGACACGGCATCACCCTTCGTGCTTTTACTCTCTTCCTCTCAATGAAATATACGATGTATCATGGCACGGTATTAACCTTCGTGCTTATAATAAATATGACTCATGGCACGGCATCACCCTTTGTGCTTTACACTCTTCCTCACTATGCAATGTAATCAAGTATCATGGCACGGCATCACCCTTCGTGCTTTACGCTCATCCTCACCAAACAAAAATAGATAAATGGCAAGGAGTACATCATAGTGGAAATAAGCAGTTCAGAAACACCCGGCAAGGGGGAAACATCAATTAGTAGCTCAAGAAATGCCCAACAAGGGTCTCAGCTATAACCAATCACCTCAATCACATACTCTACACTTGTATTATCTTTCGTATCAATACTTCTCAAACTCGGAAGCCAATACTTTCAATCACGACTAAATTACCAGGTAAAGACAATCTCATAATATGCTAAACATGGAAGGAATACTGCAATTTCTATCAATTAGACTCACGGGCATGCTTGACACACATTGCATAGGTACTCGTCACCTTACCTATGCAATGAACATGATAATCACTTAGCACATAGCAA
>ML245022.1:0-10163 GCA_005239495.1 Nicotiana undulata
ATCACAACAATATCTAACAACAAATTAATCAGGCCAAATACTCATGAAAACAGTAACATATAAGAAGTGAAACAATAATCAAATAAGTGAGGAATGGGAAATGGATCATGTTTTACCAGACAATTTGGGTAGTGCATAGGTACTCGTCACCTCACATATAGACTACACCCATGCTTTTCACATAACAAATAAGTGGGGAGTCCTATTCCCTCAAGCCAAAATTAGACCAAACACTTACCTCAATTCCGCAGGCCACTCACTGCTCAATTATGGCTTTTCCTTTTGAATTCACCTCTAAGTTGCTCGAATCTAATAAAAATTTAACTTAATATCATTAACTAGTGCTAAAGGAGTTAACTTTATTAAAGAAATAAAATGTTCCCTAAGTTTTCTCAAACAAAGTGAAAACCCGACACCGTTCCCGCTTGGTCCGAAATCAATTATGCTAGTTGGGTCAAATCTCAATATTTCAAACCTTCAATCTTAGAGTTGAATCTTAATATTACACCTATCAAATACTAAAATTTTAAAGGTAAAGATATATTCTAATATTTTTGTCACGACCCAATTCCCACCCTTTAGGCCGTGACTGCGCCTAACGTTGAACCCTCTAGGCCAGCTAACGTGTAACTTGCAATAGCAATTAAAAATCATTTAGTACGAAATAAAACGCTAACTCATCAGCCTCAACCAATTTTCCATCACATTCCGAGATATTAGTGGGACAACTATTTAACCGAACATCAATAACATACCTTTCCCAACAATAATCTTTCCAACATCGATAATGGAAATAACAAAANTTTTTTTTTGTTTTGTAACAGTAATTTCAAAGAGGAGTAATAATAATAATAATAATAATATTAACAATAATAATAATAATAATAATAATAATAATTAAATAAAAACATGTCCTAACTTTTCCTGTTAAATAAAAACATGTTCTAGCTTAGCATCTAACGTTAAATTCAATCTTATATTTAATCTCAATATCAATCATAAAATTTTGTTGGTCAATTAGTAGTTAATCATTGAAATTCCTATATTACTATTGCAAAAGTCGACACTATGCAGAAGCAAAAGTCAAGTAATTATTTTTTTTTCTCTCAAAAATTGCACCATAAGACATATCCTTAATTAATAATTTATTTGTTTTTTTTTTGTTTTTTTCAATATATAATTACTACAACATAATCACTGTTTAATAATTGTTTCCTATTATGTTGTCATAAATTAATTCCTACATTATATCTCTCCATAGTTACTTGCCAAAAGTTTAATTCAAAGTGCATAAAAAAAAATAACATCCATACCTGAAACTTATAAAACTCAAAAGGATCGTCACAAATGGGAGCTCTCTGCTGCGCATCAACCACCCAAGATTNCGCCCGACCTGCACACGAATCGATAAAGGCTAAAACAAGATATTTAAGGCTTCAGATAACATAATTAGGTTTCAAAACATAAGATGACCTATCGGGCCATCACAACAATCAGGGAATATTTACCCTTAATCGGAAAGGAAAGCAACAATTAGGGAATGCATACCCTTAATTGGAAAGGAAAGCGTGAATTAGGGAATGTATACCCTTAATTGGCATCGACTAGGGAGCGTGTACACCCCTGTCGGGAAAAGAAAATCAATTAGGGAATGTATACCCTTAATTGGGAAAGAAAACATCAATTAGGGAATGTATACCCTTAATTGGAAAAAGTGTAGCTAGGGTTTGGAGACCCTATACCACTTCAGGTTTGAGCTATTTTCAACATTTTTTTTTAATAAATGCGGGAAAGGATTTTGGAGAAAACTTCCTTTTTGGAGTTTTTGCATAGCTGCTTCTAGCTCTTGCGCCTTTTCTTTTGGTTGCACCTGCTTTTGCACGGTTGCTTTTGAGTTGCACCTGTTTCACATTTTTAAACAAAGAACAGTTTGTTAGTTTGAAACAGTGGTTGGTTTTGCGGCCTTGATTGTTTCAAGCTGCTTGATCTTAGCCCCTTTGACGAAGATCTCAAACGTTTGCTTGTTTGCTGGTTGGGGATTGGGTTTCATCTCTAATCCCGGGGACCTTGGCTTTCCAGGTTTTACCATGGCGATCGGTCACATAGGACTTAACATTTTGTTTTGCCTTTGTAGGCCTTTCACTTGCTTTCCTTTTGGGTTTCCAGAGCATCGGGGGAAGTTTTGGCCCCTCAAATTCTGCTGCAACGGTTAGTCGCGGGACTTGAGCTTTCCAACTTTATTTCGCCTTTATTGGCTTTTCATTTTTGACTTTTCTTCCAACTTTAACTTTAGGGAATTTGAAATATTTCGGGTTTTCAAACCTTGCCGAGAAGGTTAGCCACGTGGGACTCAACCTTTCACTTCATTCTCCTTTATAGGCACTTCAATTTGATTTTCTACTTTCAAGGGTTTTTGAGTTTGAAACATTAGCCGCTATGGCCAGTCGAGATCGACTCGATGCCCCCTGACGAGGCTGGGTGCCTTTTGCATATTAGCCCGTGTAAAATGAGAGCCCTGTAAATATTTCTTTGCCTTAGTTTAGGAACAGAGTTAGACCTAAAGGGATTCAAAAGAAAAATAAATGACAGAATGGACAATGAATTTAAACAAGAGGTGTCCCTTTCGGGGAAAGGAAAGAAGGACTTATCTGGAGTGCATGCGGGCTTCAATGAACATGACATGCCTTTTGGACTGGATGCCTGATCTGTGTAAACCGTCCGACTCTCAGAGATTCATCACAACTATTACCTCGAGATTGAAAAACCTTGCCCCGGAAACGTTTCCATGTCAGTGACCAATTATCCTCTTTCGATTAGTAGTGCCCTTTTCGGGTTTTCACCAGCTAACCTCTCTCATTTCTCTTCTCGCCATCGCCCTGTAGTGCCCTTTGCGAGTTTTCACTAACAAGACTCTCTCATTTTTAATTTCTCTACTCACTGTCGCCTTATGGTGCCCGTGTGGGTTTTCACCGATAAGACTCTCTCATTTTAATTTCTCTCATTGCTTTTATGAGGTCCAGATAGGTGTATCTTCCCATTTTGGCTTTTCTTTGCCGATCGATCAGAATGACTTGAATAGGATTTGGGGTAAAAGAATTTGTATCAAATTATAACCTTGGAATTTTCAGGCGAATCATTGCTGAATCTCAACACTTGACCCAGCTTAAACTCTTGGGGGAAATATGGATTTTTATTTTGGTGTGACTGAACCCCAGGAAGAGGCTGCCTACGTATCCTTTCGGAATCAAGTCAGACGTAGTTCAGGGAAACATTTTCTTGTTTTGGTTTTTGTTTAGATTTTTGTTTTGTTTTTCCTCTGTTTTGTTTTGTTTTCTCTTTCTTTTGCTTTCCTTGTTTTCCTTTTCTTTTTCTTCTTTTTCTTTTTCTTTTTCTCTTTTTTTCATTTCATTTTCTTTTTGTCTCTTTTTGTTTCTTTTTCTTTTCAATAACATTTTCAGGTTCCAAAGAGGGTAATCAAAGAAAGGTAACCGGCTCAAAGAGTTGGCAAAAGGGTTAATAATGTTTGGGTAGCGAGAATGAAATCCTTCGTCATACCAACCGAAGAACATTTAATGCTATATGGAGGATATAACATAGTACCTTTGACTGCACCTGCATTGACAGTTTTTTTAGGGACATTTTCTTCGATGTATCCCAAGACAAACGCACTCTTTTGGCAGTACTCGGGTTGCAATGCATGAACCTTTCCAATTTGAACCAATTTCCTTTGGCTGTTCAAATTCATTATTTTATTTCCTTGACCTAACTTCATTTGCATTCTGATCATTGATTCATTATTTCGAGGTCTGAAATCGCTTTGTGATCATTTGACTGCATCTGCGTTGACAGTTGTTTCAGGGATATTTCCTTCGATGTACCCCAATTATAAACACACTCTGTTGGCAGTACTCTTGTAGTAATGTATGGACCTTTTCCGATCTGAACCAATTTTACTTTGGTTATCCTGATTGTTTTATTTCGTTGATATAACTTCATTTGCATTCTGACTCTTGATTCATTATTTCGTAGTCTGACAACATTTTAAGATCTGGGCATGAAGTCTGCAGGCATGTCATGTTATTGAAATCTGCATTTAAACAGGACTGAAGGTAGCATAAGAAAAAAGACAAGATTGAGAAAAGAGACATTCTTGGAAAATGAAATATTAAATCCATTTGATTTTTGATTTTTTGATTGTTTTTTTAAAAAAAATTAAAAGATAGAAGGGTTTACATTGGAAAGTAAGACAATAAAGTAAAACATCCGGATCACACCTTGAGATAATCCGGAAGCAGAAAGGATAGCAAGACTGGCTACCGAGACTCCCATCTGATGGGGGAACTTTCAGGCTTGGCAACCGTTTTCTGGTTTTTCTTCTGTCTCGGCAATGGCCTTCAGTGCTGGATAAAATTCCTCATCTTTACAAATCATTTCGACTACAGGCCCAGTGTGAGCATACAAGGGTTTATTCATCGTATTTTGGTCTTCTTCATCCCCAAGCACTATTGCCTGGACCTCGATGAGGTCTTCCACTGCTCTTTTTAAAGTCCAACAATTTTCAGTGTTATGCCCCACTGCTCAAGAGTGGTATTCACATCTAGCATCAACCCAGTTTCACGACCCGAAATCCCACCTTTCAGACCGTGACTGCGTCTAACGTTGAACACGCTAGACAAGCCAACGTACACAACATTTTGACCTCGATAAAATAACGTAACGGTATTAAAGCCATTAACCTTCAAACCCTTACTGAATAACTCGAATTCATTTACTTTCAACCTTTACTGAAACATCCCAAATTACCTCAAAAGTTTTACAGCAGAAAAATAATAATACTTCAAAAACGCATAATGAAAGGATAAAGACAATAACATCGCAAAAATCCCAAAACCGGGGTGTCACAACCTCACGAACTATCTGAACTGAGTGCTAAATACAGAGTCTGAAAGGAAATATATAATTGTCTTGGAACTAGGAGAAAAAGTAAGACAATGAGGAATCCAAATGCAGGAGAGACACCAAGGCCCACGAACGCCAGCGGGTATACCTTGAAGCTCTGGGTGAACTGAAGGTGACTCCCTCAATGCGGTCCACTGGGTCCGGATGCGGGATCTGCACAACATTAAGAAGTGCAGTGTAGCATCAGTACAACCGACCCCATGTATTGAGTAAGTGCCGAGCCTGACCTCGGCCGAAGTAGTGACGAGGCTAGACTTGATAATAACGATAACATGTCCTAATCTACAGCAGGTAACAGGGATAATACAAGGCAGGAGATAAGCAGACAAGTAAGGGATACGGGAGCAGTAAAGGGAAACAAGTGAAATGAAGCAGTCAAATTGACAGATATAAGTAAACATGGGAGCAATCTAACACAATAGCCAACGAAACAAGTAGAAGTACCAGAAATGTAACCAATGGCACGACATCACCCTTCATGCTTTTACTCTCTTCCTCACAATGCAATGTAATCAAATATCATGGCACGGCATCACCCTTCGTGCTTTTACTCTCTTCCTCACAATGCAATGTACAATGAATCATGGCACGACATTTACCTTCGTGCTTATAATCAATAAAATCATGGCACGGCATTTACCTTCGTGCTTATAATCAATAAAATCATGGCACGGCATTTACCTTCGTGCTTATAATCAATAAAATCATGGCACGGCATTTACCTTCGTGCTTATAATCAATAAAATCATGGCACGGCATTTACCTTCGTGCTTATAATCAATAAAATCATGGCACGGCATTTACCTTCGTGCTTATAATCAATAAAATCATGGCACGGCATTTACCTTCGTGCTTATAATCAATAAAATCATGGCACGGCATTTACCTTCGTGCTTATAATCAATAAAATCATGGCACGGCATTTACCTTCGTGCTTATAATCAATAAAATCATGGCACGGCATCACCCTTCGTGCTTTACACTCTTCCTCACTATGCAATGAAATCAAGTATCATGACACGGCATCACCCTTCGTGCTTTACACTCTTCCTCACCAAACAATAACAGATAAATGGCAAGGAGTACAGCATAGTGGAAATAAGCAATTCAGAACACCCGGCAAGGGGGAAACATCAAGTAGTAACTCAAGAAATGCCCGGCAAGGGTCTCAGCTATAACCAATCACCTCAGTCGCATACTCTACACTTGTATTATCATTCGTATCAACACTTCTCAAACTCAACAGCCAATACTTTCAATCAAGAATAAATTACCAAGTAAAGACAATCTCATAATATGCTAAACATGGAAGAAATACTGCAATTTCTAATAAAATAGACTCACGGGCATGCTTGACACACATTGCATAGGTACTCGTCACCTCACCTATGCAATGAACATGATAATCACTTAGCACATAGCAAATAATACCTATTCCCTCACCGAAGTTAGGCAAGACACTTAGCTCGGTCCAAAGTATAGCAATCAACCCTCTAAGACCGTCTTTTCTTTATAATACGACTCCGAAACAACGATATCTAGGCATAATTAATTCAATAATATCAATAATAACTCAATAACACCATCCCATAGCCTAAATACACAATTCCNGCCCGCTTGGTCCAAACTCGAGGTTCGGACCAAAACCCAATCACCCATAACCCCACGAGTTAAAATATATAATTTGTTACAAGATCCGACCCTAAGTTGAGGTTGAATCACCCAAATTTCCCAAAAACCCAACTCTACCTAAAATCCCTAATTCCTACTTTGATTCCATGTTTTCAGCCTAGATTCTAGTGTTTGATGAAGAAAAAAATGGAAGGAATTGGAGTTAAACTCACTTACCCAAGTGGTTATGGAGGTAGAATAGCTTGGGGGTCGTCAATGGGGTTTGGAGAATAAGAGAAGAGTGCAAAAATAGGAAATCCCGTAATGATATGCTGTTTTGGGGCTTTTAAAATAACTGGGAGAAAATGTTCAGTGCGATCGCGGACAAGGGATTGCGATCGCGGAGGTAGCTGGGTTTCACTCTCAGCGATCGCGGAGAGAGGAATGCGATCGCGGCGAAGCTGGACTGCACTCTCTGTGATCGCGGAGCATCAGGATCTACTACACTTCGATCGCGGCCCCACCAATGCGATCGCATAAGGCATCAGACCCCTCCCCAACTCTCAACTCTATGCGATCGCATAGACTAAGCTACCAGACACCAGAAAACTCACAAACACCAGATTTTTTCAAGTTTTCACACCTCGTTAGCTACCCGAAACTCACCCGAGCCCTCGAGCTCAAAACCAAAAACACACACGACTCCCAAAACATTCTACGGACTTGTTCAAGCTTTTAAATCATCAAAATATCATCCAAATCAACGAATTAAACATCAAAACTCATAGAAATTTCTTAAAACTTCATAAAGCTTAACTTATCCGATTTTAATCCGAATCACGTCATTTCAAGTCCGTTTTACACCAAATTTCACAGATAAGTCACATAACATATAATAAACATGTTACGGGCTCCGAAACTGTAATATGGGCTCGGTAACACGACTTTTCACATAATTATTCATTTCCAAAATCCTTTATTATTTTCAGAAAACAATTTTCTTTAAAAATTCATTTCTCGGGCTTGGGACCTCGGAATTCGATTCCGGGCATACGCCCAAGTCCCATATTTTCCTACGGACCCTCCGGGATAGACAAATCACGGGTCCGGGTTCGTTTAATAAACATGTTGACCAAAGTCAACTTTATTCAATTATTCAATTCAAAAATTCCATTTTTATCAAATTTTCACATAGAAGCTTCCCGGCTATCTGCCCCGGCTGCGCACGCATATCGAGGTGAGATTAACGGAGGTTTCGGGGCCTCGGAACACAGATTTAGCTGGAAATACTTAGGATGACCTTTTGGGTCATCATAATCTCCACCTCTAAAATAAACGTTCGTCCTCGAACGGACATAGAAAAGTACCTGAGTCTGAGAAAAGATGGGAATAACGACTCCTCATATCGGACTCGGACTCCCAGGTAGCTGCCTCGACAGGCTGACCTCTCCACTGAACACGGCTTGAAGGATAACTCTTCGACCTCAACTGGCGAACCTACCTATCTAATATAGCTACCGGCTCCTCCTCATAAGTCAGATCCTTGCCCAACTGGACATCGCTGCAGTCAAGAACATGAGATGGATCTGCAATATACCTCCGGAGCATGGATACATGAAACACTAGATGTACGACTAATAAATGCGGTGGCAAGGCAAGTCTTTAGGCCACCTCTCCTACCTTATCCAAAATCTCAAATGGACCAATGTACCTAGGGCTCAACTTGCCCTTCTTCCCGAACCTCATCACACCCGACATAGGCGACACTCTAAGAAACACCTGATCTCCTATCATGAAAGCCAAATCTCGAACTCTATGATCTGCATAGCTCTTTTTCCTGGACTGAGCTGTACAAAGCCTATCTTGAATGATCTTCACCTTATCCAAGGCATCCTGGACTAACTCAGAACCCAATAATCAAGCCTCTTTGGGCTCAAACCATCCGACTGGAGACCGACATCGCCTACCGTACAATGCCTCATATGGAGCCATCTGAATGCTCGACTGGTAACTGTTGTTGTAGGCAAACTATGCTAAAGGCAAGAACTGATCCCATGAACCACCAAAATCAATAACACATGCCCGCAACATATCCTCCAAAATCTGAATAGTGCGCTCGGACTGTCCGTCCGTCTGAGGATGAAATGATGTGCTCAACTCAATTTGTGTGCCCAACTCTCGATAAAATACTCTCCAAAAATAGGAGGTAAACTGAGTACCTCGGTCTGATATGATAGATAAGGGCACACCGTGCAATCTGATAATCTCTCTCATATATATTTGAGCTAACTTCTCCGCTGAAGATGAAACCGCCACCGGGATGAAATGTGCTGACTTGGTCAGCCTATCCACGACAACCCATACTGCATCAACCATCCTATGGGTCCGTGGAAGTCAAACTACAAAATCCATCGTGATACGCTCCCACTTCCATTCGGGAAGCTGAATCTGCTGCATCAAACCACCGGGTCTTTGGTGCTCATACTTAACCTGGTGACAATTCAAGCACCGAGCTACATAAGCCACAATATCCTTCTTCATTCTACGCGACCAATAATGCTGCCGCAAGTCTTAGTACATCTTCGCGGTGCCCGGATAAATGTAATACCGGGAACTATGGGCCTCCTGCAATATCAACTCACGAATGTCGTCCACATCAGGAACACATATACGACCCTACAATCTCAAAACTCCCTCAGCATCATCTGTGACCTGCTTGGCACGTCCGTGCCGAACTGCATCTCTAAGAGAAAACAAATGACGATCCTCGTACTGCCTGGCGCGTATACGATCATACAACGAAGAACGAGCGTTGGTATGGGCCAAAACACTGCCACTCCCAGAAACCTCTAATCTCACCAATCGATTGGCTAATGCCTGAACATCCAAAGCCAAAGGTCCCTCTCCAACTGATAAGTAAGCCAAACTACCCATGCTGACTGATTTCCGGCTCAAGGCATCGGCCACCACATTGGACTTTCCTGGATGATAGAGAATAGTAATATCATAATCCTTCAGCAACTCTAGCCACCTCTTCTGCCTCATATTCAACTCTTTTTGCTTAAACAAGTATTGCAAACACTTATGATCGGTGAACACCTCACACGGCACCCCATACAAATAGTGCATCCAAATCTTCAAGGCATGAACAATAGCTGAAAGTTCCAAATCATAGACTGGATAGTTCTTCTCATGAATCTTCAACTGACGTGAAGCATAGGCTATAACCTTCCCATCCTGCATCAATACTGCACCAAGCCCAACCCGCGAAGCATCGCAGTACACGATATGAGAACCTGAACCTGAGGGCAATACCAACACTGGTGCTGTGGTCAATACTGTCTTGAGCTTCTGAAAGCTCGCTTCACACTCCTCAGACCATCTGAACTGAACACTCTTCTGCGTCAACTTGGTCATAGGGGCTGCTATAGATGAAAACCCCTCCACAAACCGGCGATAATAGCCTGCAAGGCCTAAGAAGCTCCGAATCTCTGTGGCTGAAGTGGGCCTAGGCCGATCTCTAACTGCCAAAACTTTCTTCGGATCCACCTGGATGCCCTCTGCCAATACAACGTGGCCCAAGAATGCCACAG
>ML245023.1:0-23017 GCA_005239495.1 Nicotiana undulata
TTCCTAATATTCCCCGCACTATGAGTAAATTATGAATTAAAAGTGATACTTGATGTTGTTTCTCTACGTGGAGAGTTATTGAGTTATTTTCTCCAGTTGAGGCTTACACTGTTGAAATTGTATTACTAATGCGAGGTTGGTTATAGGTAAGACCCTTGTCGGGCATTTGTGATGTTGTAAATGATGATTTCTCTTTGTCGGGACAATAGAATTGTTTTGAATAATTCCATGCACTTGAGACTTCGTGTTGTTGAATTTCATATTATTGTTGCCTTGTGTTTTATTANCGATTCTGAGGTTATGCACGAAGAGGCATTCTGTGCCGAGTGTTATTATATATGCACGAGGGGACATTTCGTGCCGAGTGACTGTGAGGTTATGCACGAGGGGACATTCCGTGCCGAATGTTATTATATATGCACGAAGGGACATTCCGTGCCGAGTGATTGTGAGGTTATGCACGAGGGGACATTCCGTGTCGAGCATTATTATATATGCACGAGGGGACATTCCGTTCCGAGTGACTGTGTGGTTATGCATGAGGGGACATGCCGTGCCTTTTCTATTCATTATATGTTTGAGAAGCTATATTTCTGCCGTGTCTTTACGTTTCATTTATTACCTTGTACTGTTGTGTTAGTATATTGTTACCCTATCTCCCCAGCATGTTCTCCATGTATCTGTCTTACTTGCTTATTTCTGTTGCCATTTTTCCTGCAATTATATAAAATTGCACAGGTACGTATGTAGTGTTTGTCCTAGCCTCGTCACTACTTCGTCGAGGTTAGGTTCGACACTTATTCAGTACATGGGGTCGGTTGTACTGATGCTACACTTGCACTTCTTTATCTTGTGCAGACTACGCAGTCGGACCCGGAGATCAGTGAGGATCAGAGCAGCTCATTCAGTCACACAAGAGACTCGAGGTAGACCGCAGACGTTCGTGGGCCTTGACGTCACCTTCTACTTTCCACTTTCAGCTCTGTCTTACCTTGTATTTCAAAGACAGTCTTATGTATTTATTTCATACCTTTTGTTTGTAGTAATCTCTTAGATAGTCCGTGAGTATGTGACACCAGTTCTCCGATTTGTTTATGGGTTTCATTTCGAAAGTGCTATGTTGCATTTAAGTTATCATGTTCGTTTTTGTTGTTAATGAGTTTTATTTACTTCAAACGTTGGCTTGTCTAGCGGGTTTAACGTTAGACGCAGTCATGGCCCGAAGGTGGGATTTCGAGTCGTGACAACTTGGATGGGAAACTGGATAGGAATGAAATTGTGGATTTCATGGCCAACACTGAGATCAAAGATGGCAGAGTCACTATCCTGGTAAAGGGGGTTCAAATTTCTTTTGATGCAAAAGAACCGAGTGAAATCCTTAGCATACCTTCTTAAGGCTATGATGAATACACTAGACAGAAATGGCCAAGTCTGGATTCTTTTCCAGCTGTCCTAGTTTCACAAGGAAATTCCATGACAACGATGAAGAGAGTGAGCCCAAGGAAGTCTATAAGAGTAAAATTAATCCACCGCACAAAGTGATCTTCGAATTCATCAACAAGTGCGTGTTGCCAAGGAAGGAAAGGAGGCATATTGCAAACCACATGGACTTGGTCTTGATGGAGTGCCTGGACAATGGGAGGCAGATAAATTGGCCTTGGTTCATAATTTAGCTTTTGGACAGAGTTGTCAATGGATCCAAGCCCATGCCATTCCTTACGGCTTCGTTCTCACAATTGTACTTGCTCATTACAAGGTGCCAGTGAAGAAGGCGGAGATGGCCACAAGCAAGGATCGCTTTGGAATCAATACTATTATGCCTTGTGATTATGAGGTTAATGTCATCCCAATGAACCTGGTTCGTCAAAAAGGACACATGTAAACAACAAAGTCAGAGCTCTAGTGCAGGAGAGTGGGTCAAAGGATGATGAGATAGCAAGGCCAAAGAATCGTTTGGCAGAGGTTAAATATGAGAGGGATGCTCTCAGAGATGAGTTTACAAAGGAAAAAGGAGAAGAATGAGGGAATTCTTCAAGACATGTTGACTCTTCTCCAAGCCAAAACCCAAGCCTCTAGTTCTTCCAAACCTTAGTTGCCTGGCCTGCCTAGAATATCAGTGACCCAGATTCGGGACTTTTTCTTTTTGTTGCTCATGCTTTTAACTGTTTTTATTTCATTTTGTGGATTGTGGCAGAACCGTTCTTTCAATCAATGGAATTCGGTGCTTTTTCTCTTATTCGTTGTCTCTATTTATTTGATAGTTTGGAATCCTTGTTGATTATTGATGATTAATCCATGAATGCACTTTCAGTTGCCCAAGTGGCCATGAGTAATTCTTAAATATCTCGAATTCACATGTTTTTGCAATTTTTTGATGATGCCAAAAGGGGAAGAATGGTTATACTCTGAACAAGTGATATTTATAACCTAATGACCTTGGTTCTTTCTGATAAATTCTTAGTACTCTAATATGTGTCAATGTTGGATTAAGTTGGAAACAGACCGAAGCTTATGGACGCACAAAGTTTGTCATCATAAAAAATGGAGAATTGTTGGCCCAAGAAAAGGAATAGTTTTGACGATTGACAAAGGAACTCATAAATGAACCAAGAAAATGGGCGATTTTGCAAGCAGTTCATTGCACTGGTTTAGTAAAGAGTTTTGGGAAAATCCTACTAGGAAGTAGGTCGTGTTTTTTTCACCTTTTGAACCAGGTGTTTTCCACGTAAAAATCTCTGTGTTCTTTAAATTTCTATATCTATTATTCCGCATCAGTAGTAGTTGGAACACATAGAAGAACCAGACCCTTCTATATCAAGTGCATGCGAAAATCGGACACCACATAAATCACCCCTCCTGTGTGGTATTGACGTATAAAATATCATTGTGGAATTTGGTTGTGTTTATTGTGGTATTGTCTATTTCCTATTTATTTGAGCTGCCGAGAAGGGTTTTGGTTACGCTATTCAAGAATATAGTTATCACTTCTGTTGTCGAATTCATTTACTGTTTCTTGGCTTTTATTCTTTTTTTTGTAATAACTGTGAGTATTACCATAATGAAACCATAATAAAGATCATATACCTAAAGGGCACCCAAGACCCCAGCACTCCCTTAGAAGGATACTGGAGCCAGTAGGTCTCAAGATCCCCGTTCCTAGTTAGAAATATGCTCAATGAAACCTATACATTTCCATGCCTGCTTTGCCTCTCTAAATATTTGGATTCTCTCTATAACAGTTATTGTAATATGTTGTATTACAAAATCTATATTTACAATCTTTTTCTAAATATCTTCCTATTTCTACTCTACCAAATATGGTTGATCACTACTCCAAAGACCGCTATCACTGCTATCTTTTTAACTGCTACAATGTACTTGAGATCATTTTGTGTGATGTGAACAACAATCCAGTCCCTGACACCATTCCACTCTACCCTGGCCTATGTAAAATTTAAATTAGCAACAAATTATGATCATCTTCGGGACTATGCATCTCACCCAACACATATGTTGCATGCTCGCATTGTATCTCGATGCATATAACACTCTTGATAGGAACATGTGGAGGTCTAGCATTAGAGTGGTAGGCTAGGGGTAGTCGAGAGTTCTTCCCTCTTTGTACCGGGTAGTAGGATAGAGTTTTGTTTAAGTTTGTTAGCGGTTTATGTTGTGTTCACATTGTTGTTTTGTATAATTTTGTGTTATTGTCCTTTCACTTATTGTTGTTGTTATTTTATTTCTGGCATCTTTTGTTGTTACATGCCTTTTATTTTATTTCTTTTATTATACTATGGTCTACCTTGTTGAGCCAAAAGTCTCCTGAAAACAGCTTCTTTTGTGCTGCCAAGCATAGTATAAATCTGATTTGGTTGTAGAATCCTGCTACAAACCAGATCACTTGTGTCCTAATGGGGTCTATCTCCACTAGTTGGTTATACCACAGAGATAGAGTATTTCCCATTACAAGCGAGGCAATTGATCACGCTAACATATGCCTTATAAAAAGGACTAAGCGATCGTTGCAAATATAATCTAGTTTACAAGTCCGGAGTCAAATTCCACTGAGAATTAAGGTTTCGCTATAATTGTTCAATATTGCTAAGAAACACAAGTCCAAACAATTTCCTAATTATAGAGATTATAATATATATTTCTAAATAATTAATTAACAACTATTATTAAGCAGTAAAATTATCAACTAACAATGATGAAATTTGAGACATAACTAAGGAGGTCTAGAGTTATGATTTTCTCTATTGATGGAAGCCCTTTATGCTATGTTTCATATAAATTTTCCTAATCTTCTCTATCGACAATGAGCACTCTTACTAACGTAAATCTCTCGCAAGTAATTACGATAATTTACTAGACATACTCTCTCGAGTTACGCTAGCTGACTTTAATTATAGCTCACTTAGATCGCACCCAAGGTTTCGTTATCCCTAATACCACCTTTAAAACCTTGGGTACCAGATGCCAAACTTGACTCCTTTCAAATTGATTTAGTTCTTCTTGCATGGCATTTACCCAGTCAGCATCCTGTAAGGCTTCAACATTCTTTGGTTCGATTAAGGATAGAAATGCATCAAACACACAGATTTTTCAAGGAGGATCTGGTTTTGATTCCAGATGTTAAGTATGTTATGATGTTCTCAATAGGGTGAGAACTTTGATATTTGTGTGGTTTAAGAACCATTTTTTTATGAATTGATGATCCCATAGTGTCTTGTTGTTGTGGAACAGGATCAGGGCCGAGTCCCAATGAGGTTTGTTGTTGAGTTCCGCCTATCGTTTTTCTTAGGGTAGTTGGACCTGGTCCATCACCTGTTCCTTCTTCCATATTTGCTCCAGTTTGATCACTGCTTCTGACAAGTCCAATCTCCTTATCTTCCGGTTCCTGCCTCTCAGAGAGAATGTTAGTTTCATCAAAGACAACATACACACTCTCTTCTACACACATAGTTCTTTTATTATTTAATTTATAATCCTTACTATGTGATGAATATCCCAAGAATACTCCCTCATCACTTCTGGGATCAAATTTACCTAGGGAGTCTTTGCCATTATTGTGTCACGCCCCAACCCTGGAGGACGCGACCGACACTTAACCTAGTGAACCCAGTCAAGCAAGTCTGCTTAGCCGTTCCTACCCAACTCATTTACTCCTCGAGTTTATAGCACAACATTGTTTACTGAGTTAGCAGGAGATAAATCAAACGCATACATTCATGATTTTAGCCCATTATTTCTCATATACCGATACCAACATTTTGGTCTCCAAAAACATACATACTGATTACAATATTTAAGAGATGGGATTACAGTTACGTGTTAACCCAACAACTATCCAAAACATATACGACTCACATAAATGTCTACGGAGCCTCTAGAAAATAAGGAAGATGGACATAATCCTTCCGGCGAAAAGGCCTTAGCTATAACTTGAAATATAGATTTACACACGGCCCCAGGAGGAAATGGGGATCACTAGAACTGTTGTAAGGAGGAGGAGAGGGCACCACTATCGACGCTCGGCGCTACCAGGTACAAAGCCACCTACATCCATAAGACGATGTAGTGTCCCCGACAAAAGGGACGTTAGTACCATTGAATATTACTAGTATGTATGAACAAACTCTACTCTAGATAGAGTAAACATCAAACATTTGGTAACAAAATTAGAGACCTCATATAACAATTCACAGAAATAGGGGGAAGACAAAAATAAGAGTCACAATGTTTTCTTATCCCGTTTTGCCATCTTTTGGTTAATAGTCTTTTAAAGCCAAGTGCTATTATTATTAATATACCACTGTGACGTGGTCACAAAGAGTCCGATCTCTGCCTTACAGGCTAAGGAATTCTAAGTGAGACATCAATATACAACCGTGTTGTTATTACACGGAGTCCGATCTCCGCCCGATCGGCTAAGCCATCTCATTTGAACCAGTGGGACATCATCATTATCATACTTTCATTATTACCACTGTGTCGTTATCACACGGAGTTCTATCTCTGCCCGATCGGCTAAGCCATCCCACTTGGAACAATGAGACATCATCAATATCATACCTTCGTAATTACCACCATGTATACATCATGGATTCCGATCTCCGCCCGATCGGTTAAGCCATCTCACTCTAGGACATAAACATATCATTTTTAACTCTTTTAGTTCACATCTCATATCATTTTAATCCTTTAGTTCAATATTCTTCTCATCCTTTAGTTTACAGTACTTGGCACTTGGGCCTATTTGACCTTTTAGGTTACATTCCTTTCTTCAACCATATCATATATTAATCCTTCACTTCGACCAAAACCATCACATAAGAGGAGTCGTACACATAGTAAAAGATGGAGCATAGTGATCACATTTCATACATTCAAATAGCATAATGACATGGTAGTAACATAGAATGACATGAAAGCAAGAGTTTCGCAACTTAACACAAAGAACCCATTTACTCTTTAGAGAATCAAATAAAGGAATTCATACCGTACATTTTGGCAACAACGATTTTATTCCATGAAGATTAGAGTTAGCCATACATACCTCGATTTGGGAGTTTTCCTTAATCTATACCACAATCCACCGGACCCTTTTAGCACCTTCAATCTAATTCACAATGTAGCACAATTGAAAACATAATTAGGAATAATGATCATGGCTTGAGCTTACTTGAGCATTGTATCAAACATTAAGTGCTCATTAAGATTGCGTGGTCCCCTTTTTAGTGAAAGATTACCCTAACCTATTTCCCTTTACTAGTTTAGGATTACTTGGTTACATGTAAGTACGGTTTCCATCCTCATTCCCATGAACTAACCTATCCATGGTCCATTTTAACTAAAATATGGAAATTAAGGTTTGTGTGGTAGAAGCTTACCTTATAGAGGGAAGAAATTTGTGCCCTTCTTGATTAGTTCCAAGCTTGAGTTGTGATGGAGGATCAATTGGAGGGAGTTGAAACCTTCTCTCTCTAGAATCCACTCTCTTCTCACTCTAAATCATCAGGAAATGGCTAAAAAGATGGAGGGATGGGTGTTATATAAGTTTGGGGGTCGGGTTTTTAAAATTAGAAAATGGGTGCCCCGACACAGGTTTGCGGTCCGAAATACTATCGCATTTCGGTTATGCGGTCCGCAAACCTGCCGCATAACTCGTCTCAACTGGGCGAACAGGAAAAGGGAACTGCCCAGGTATACGACAACTATGGGGTCCGCATACCTGTTACGCGGTCGCATAGTGCACCGCATAACTCCCTCCGCAAAACTCGAGTGCAAATTTGCGACGAACTATGCAGCCCACATACACAAAATGCGATCACATTTTGGGCCGCACAGTTGCCCTCAAAATGGACAGCAAACTGTCTAGCTATGAGGCCATTATGCGGTCCGCATACCTGATATGCGCCCGCATAGTGGACCACAGATCCACATCCCTCCACGAAGTTTCTTCCTCTAAGTCCGGGGGTACTTTTCACTTCTAAGAGGTCCGAACTTAAGAATGTCTACGGCTATTTCAACATGGGGATCTAACTGGGAATCGTTTTTTGTTAAGGATTCTACGGGTCTTTACATCCTCCCCCACTTAAGATCATTCGTCCTTGAATAAGGATCGGAGAATTACTTGGGTTTGAAAATACAATATACCAGCCCCCAAATTTAACTAACTCCATATTTTTCTAAAAAAATTCCAGAGTTTCCCTTGTAATTAGGCCTATCCACCTATCAGAGAGCCCCCGAAACACATTTCCATGAACTTCACATAATAAGTCAACACAATAACACATAAATACAGCACAAATTAAGGAGTTATAAGAGAACAGATGATTAGGGAAGTGGGGTGGCTCTACACAATATGACAAGAAATGCAATTATTTAGAGATGACGACTTCATAAACTATTACCGAACTTATTCAAACAAATGAGGGTACTTCTTCTTCATTTCATTCTCCGCTTCCCAAGTAGCTTTTTTGACTTTCTGATTCAGCCATAATACATTAACCGATGAGATTTCCTTATTTCTCAACTTACGGACCTGCCTATCGAGGATAGCAACTGGAACTTCCTAATACGACAATTCTTCGTTAAACCCAATGCTCTCAGCCGACACGATGGCAGACGGGTCTCCAATCACTTTCTTTAACATGGACACATGGAACACTGGGTGCACCAATGCCATTTAAGGGGGCAACTCCAGCCTATATGCCACCTGTCCTACCCTTTGAGCGATTCTATAGAGCCCGACATATCATGGACTCAATTTCCCTTTCTTTCCAAACCGCATGATCCCCTTCACGGGAGATACCTTTAAGAACACCCAATCATCTTTTTGGAACTCCAAATCCCTGCGAAGAACGTCCGAATAGGATTTCTGACGGCTTTGAGCAGTTTTCAACCGCTCCTTTATGATTCTAACCTTCTCCATAGCTGGATGCATGATATCTGGTCCCAATAGTTCGGCCTCTCCAACCTCGAACCACCCAATCGGTGACCTAGACCTCCTACCGTACAAATCCTCAAATGGTGCCATCAAGCACACAAGCACCCAGCATGTCCTTGAGCGTTTGGATGGTCCGCTCTTCTTGTCCGTTAGTCTGCAGGTGGAAAGTTGTGCTGAGATTTACCTGTAACCCCAAACCTTGCTGAAATTTCTTCCAAACATTTGCTTTGAATTGGGCCGCACTATCCGAGATAATGGAAACTAGAGTGCCATGGAGCCTGACTATTTCCTTGATATACAACTGAGCATATTGTTCTGCAGTGTCGGTGGACTTAACTGGCAAGAAATGTGCTGACTTCGTGAGCCGATCCACTATTACCCAAATAGAGTCAAACTTTCCCGGAGCATGGGGTAATCCTACCACAAAATCCATATTGATCATCTCCAACTTCCACATCGGTATTTCTATAAGTTGTGCCAACCCACCGGCCTTTGATGTTCGGCTTTTACTTGCTGACAACTCGGGCACTTAGCCACAATGTTTGCCACACCCCTCTTCATGTTATTCCACCAATAAACTTCCTTGAGGTCGTGATACATTTTTGTAGAACCGGGGTGTATGGAATATCTAGATTTATGAGCTTCTGCCATTATCCTCTGCGGAATGTCATCCACATCTGGGACACAAAATCATCCTTGGCACCGCAAGACACCGTCATCCTTGCTAAGCAAAAAAATTGTGGTCTTACAATTAAGAATTGCCTCTTTTAGCCGCGCCAAAACTGGATCATTGTATTGCTTTTCCTTGACTTCTGCCACAAGCAATGATTATGCTCGCTTGCGTACTATAACATCCCCTTCGCCAGAGGCCGCGAGACAAACTCCCAGACTGGCCAACTAGTGAACTTCTCGTTCCAATGGCCTTTGACCTGCTTCCAAGTGAGCCAAGCTACCCATGGATTTCCGGCTAAGAGGGTCCGCCACCAGATCAGCTTTCCCTGGATGGTATAAGTTATCTATATCATAATTTATAAGCTACTCCAGCCACGTCCTTTGCCTCAAGTTTAATTCCTTCTACTTGAATAGGTATTGGAGACTTTTGTGGTCTGTAAACACATCCACATAGACCCCATACAGATAGTGCCGCCAGATTTTTAATGCAAAAACAATTGTGTCAAGCTCAAAATCATGTGTCGGATAATTCATTTCGTGATTCTTAAGATTCCTTGAAGAATATGCTATAACCTTACCACATTGCATCAACACACACCCAAGACCAACACTTGAAGAATCAAAATACACCGCAAACCCCTTTGCACCTTTTGGCAAGGTCAACACTGGCGTCGAAGTCAATTTTGCATTCAATTCCTGCAAACACCTTTCACAAGCATCAGACCACTGGAACTTGACCGCTTTTTACGTCAGTTTTGTCAATGGGGAAGCGAGAGTAGAGAATCCTTCCACAAACCTCCTATAATATCCATCTAAACCCAGGAAACTACGAATTTGTGTCCGGGTTTTTGGTCTAGGCCAGTGCTTTACTGCTGCGATTATATGGGGATCGACTTGAATCCCTTCCCTGGAGACAACATGGCCTAAAAAGGTAACTGATTCAAGCCAAAATTCGCATTTTGAGAACTTTGCATACAACTGGTGTCGCTGAAGAGTTTGTAGAACTTCCCTAAGGTGATTAGCATGATCTTCTTGACTTCGTGAATACACAAGAATATCATCAATGAAGACTATTACAAAGGAGTCAAGAAATGGCTTGAAGACCCGATTTATAAGGTCCATGAAAACTGCTTGGTCATTGGTTAGCCCAAAAGACATTACCAAAAATTCAATGTACCCATATCGCGTTCTGAAAGCTGTTTTGGGAATATCCTGCTCCCTTATCTTTAGTTGGTGGTACCCGGACCACAAGTAAATTTTTGAGAAGAACCTAGCACCTTGCAATTGATCGAACAAATCATTTATCCAAGACAATGGGTACTTGTTTTTTATTGTAACCTTTTTGAGCTGCCGATAGTCAATACACATTCGCAGCGACCCATCTTTCTTTCTAACAAAAAGAACTGGTGCACCCAAAGGCGACACACTTGGTCGAATGAAACCCTTTTCTATAAGGTCTTTCAGTTGCTCCTTCAACTCATTCAATTCCGCCGGTGCCAGCCTGTAGGGTGGAATAGATATCGGTTGCGTGCCCGGCAATATATCAATCCTGAAATCAATCTCCCTGTATGGAGGAATCACAAGGAGCTCATCGGGAAAGAAATCAAGGAACTCATTCACAATAGGCACAGCCTCGAGAGAAGGCACCTTAGAGGTGGTGTCCGCAACTCGGACCAAATGGTAGCTACACCCCTTTCTGATCATCTTTGAGGCCTTAAGGTAGGAAATAAACCTACCACTCGGCATAATATTATTCCCCTCCCACTCAATAGCTGGCTCATTAGGAATCTCAAGCCTCATAATTTTGGTTTGGCAGTCGAGCTTGGCAAAGCATGTATAAAGCCAATCCATTCCCATTATTACATCAAAATCAATCATTCCTAGCTCAATAAGATCAGCCGTTGTATTCCGGCCACGCACCGTGACAACACAATTCCTATAGACCCTTGCGACCATAATAAATTCACCAACCAGAGTAGATACTGATAACGGCTCATGAAGCTATTCTAGTTCTATCCCAAGGCTTGAATCAAAATAAGGAGTGACATAAGATAAAGAAGATCTGGGATCAATAAGAGCATACACTTCATGGGACTGAACAACCAAATACCTGTGACGACATCTGGAGAAGCCTCTGCACTCTGACAGCCACTCAGGGCATAGTACCGGATAGGTCCTCCTTGACCCCTTGCTCCACCCCTAGCTGCACCGCACCCTGCTGGTGCTGGAGGGCCGCAGGCTGAAGAGTGTGCTGAAGATGTAGCAACTGAAGAACTGGATAGCTGAGCGGTGCCCCTACATGCTCCCTGGCTGGAGGTACGACAGTCTCTCTGAATATGTCCTCTCATCCCGCACCCATAACGTACCGGTCGGTTCAAGTAACATGGCCTAGAATGAAACCTCTCACACTTAGGTCATGGGGCCCTCCGCTGCTGTTGGAATCTCCTTCCTGATCGACCCGGCTGATGGAACCTCCTGCTACTTGAACTGGCCCCAAAGCGACCTCCCTTCTGTTGATGATGATGTCCTATTGGTGGTGCACTAGCTGAGGAATGAACATAAGACTAGGGTGGCCCTAATGACCCATCCCTAGGAACTAGTCTCCCACCTCCGAATGAACCCCCAAAGTTACCCGCTGACCGGGCCCTACTACCACATTCTCGATCCATCCCTAGCTTCAACTTTCGAGCCTCTGTAGCCTGGGCGAATACCATAATTTCCAATAATTCATGTCAAAATGTAGAGCAGTTGTGGCAGACTCATTGATAACTAAGGGACCAAGGCCCTGCACATACCGACGAACTCTAGCCTCCATAGTTGGCTTCATATGAACATCATACTTGGACAGGCGCACAAACTCCATATGATATTCCCACACACTCCTACTACCTTGTTTGAGGACCTCAAACTCTGAAGCACGAGCTGCCCTAATCTCGGCGGGCAAGAAATGGTCTATGAAGGCATCGCCAAACTCACTCCACCTCGCCGGAGGGCTCCCCTCCTCACGGGAATCCTCCCACACCTCAAACCAAGAATACACCGCCCCTTTCAGACGATAGGAGGCCAACTCTACTCCCTCCATTTCAGTAGCATGCATAACTTGGAGGATCTTGTGCATCTCATCAATGAAATCCTGAGGGTCGGCCTCGGGGTCGATACCTGTGAACTCTGGAAGGGCTAACTGAAGGAACCTGTTAACCCTGGAACCGAAAGAATCTCCTTGCCCGCTAGAAGATGTGGGGGTAACATTTGACCCTGGGCTTGAGAATCCTCCAACTGAGTCAGCATCTGGATAGCTCCCCTAAGATCCCCATAAGAAATACCAGGACCGGATGCTGGGGCTGGAGGAGGATAAGGGATACCATCGGGAGGGATTGTGGTACTCTACGCTGGAGTAGGAATTGTGTCACGACCTGAAATCCCACCTTTCAGGCCGTGATTGTGTCTAATGTTGAACCCGCTAGACAAGCCAACGTACACAAACCCTTGACATTTTTAAAACAACTTGACAGTAATAAAGCAATTATCTTTCAAACCTTTACTGAAATAACCAGAACCACTTCAAAAGTTTTACAGCAGAAATGTAATAATACTTCGAAAAACGCATAATAAAATGATAAAGATAACGACATTGCAAAATCCCAAAACTAGGGTGTCACAACCTCAGGGACTATGTATAAGAATACAAAATACAAGTCTGAAAGGAAATACAGTATTGTCTTTAGAACGGAAGGAGAAATAAGACAATAGGATACTAATAGCAGGAGAGACTCCAGGGCCTACGAACGCTAGTGGTATACCTTGAAGCTGGATGTGGACTGTAGGTGACTCCCTCAGAGCGGTCCACGGGGTCCGGAAGCGGGATCTACTCAACATAGAGAAGTGCAGTGTAGTATCAGTACAACCGACTCCATGTACTGAGTAAGTGTCGAGCCTAACCTCGGCCGAAGTAGTGACGAGGCTAGACTTAGCAAATAACGTTCACCTGTCCTATTCTACAACACAAAATACAGATAACAAAGCAAGGAAGAATAACAGTCATATACGGGGAACGAGAGCAGATAAAGGGAAAAACAATAAGATAGAGCAGTTAATTAATATCAAGTAAGAAAAGAAACAATTTACCGAAAATTGATAAGGTGTGAATGACATGTCTGAATGATAACAATGGCACGGCATCACCCTTCGTGCTTTTACTCTCTTCCTCAAATGCAATGTATGTTGTAATGAATGTAATAATGGCACGGCATTAACCTTCGTGCTTTCAATAAATGTAAACATGGCACGGCATAACCCTTCGTGCTTTTACTCTCTTCCTCACCAATGCAATATATGTTGTAATCAATGTAATCATGGCACGGCATTAACCTTCGTGCTTTCAATAAATGTAAACATGGCACGGCATCACCCTTCGTGCTTTTACTCTCTTCCTCACTATGCATGACATGATGTAATCAATGTAAAAACATGGCACGGCATCACCCTTCGTGCTTTACACTCTTCCTCACCAATGCAAGACAATGTGTATGGTAAGGAATGCAGCATAGTGGGAAAAATACAGTTCAAATCACCCGGCAAGGGGAAAATATCAGTCAATATCTCCATAAATGCCCGACAAGGGTCTCAGCTATAACCAAACAACTCAATATATATACTGTATACTTAGATCCTCAATTGAACCAACATTTCATAATCTCTACAACCAGTACAGAAACCACAATCAAGCATGCCCGTGAGTTTATCAAAAATAGACTCACGGGCATGCTTGACTCACAATGTATAGGTACTCGTCATCTCACCTATACATTGAACATGATAAACACATAACACATAACATACAATACCTAATCCCTCACCAAAGTTAGGCAAGACACTTACCTCGGTCCAAAGTATAGCAATCAACCCTCTAAGACCGTCTTTCCTTTATAATCCGACTCCGAAACAACGATATCTAGGCATAATTAATTCAATAATATCAATAAAGACTCAATAACACAATCCCATAGCCTAGATATTCAATTTCTAGCATTCTTCCAAAAATACCAAAATTCGACCCCGGGCCCGCTTGGTCCAAACTCGAGGTTCGGACCAAAACCCGATCACCCATAACCCCACGAGTTCAAATATATGATTTTTTTCAAGATCCGACCCCAAAATGAGGTTGAATCCCCAAAATTCCCAAAAACCTAACTCTATCCAAAACCCCTAATTTCTACTTGATTTTATGATTTTAGGCCTAGATTTCTAGTGATTATGGAAGTAAAATGGGAGAAATCGATGTTAGGAAGCTTACCCAAGAGGCTATGGAGGAAGAATTGGCTTGGAGGTCTTCAATGGAGTCTTGGAGGAGAAGGAAAATATGAAGAAGTGGAAATACCGAATTATCCTTTTGTTTTTGACATAAGGAATTAACTGGGCGATTTTGTTCTCTGCGATCGCGGAAGAAGGGCTGTGATCGCAGAGCTTTAGAGATTCCTACTACTCGACCGCAGACAGAGGGTTGCGATCGCAGAAGATCAACCCATAGGCCTCTACGATCGCGGAGGCAGTGATGCAACCACAGAGAAGAACTACCAAGCCCCAACCCAGTCACCCTGGTACACTACGCGATCGCGAAGAAGAAATGCGATCACAGAACATCTGGACTCCCTACACTGCGATCGCGGACCCATCCATGCGATCACAAAGGACAACAGAACCCTCCCCCACTCTCAACTCTATGCGATCGCAGCTCCACCTATGCGATTGCATAAACTAAGCTAACAGACACCAGAAAATCAACCAAACACCAGATTTTTGACACTTCAACATCTCGTTAACTACCCGAAACTCACCTGAGCCCTCGGTGCTCAAAACCAAAAACACACACGACTCCCAAACCATCCTACAGACTTATTCAAGCATTTAAATCACCAAGATATCATCAAAATCATCAAATTAAACCTCAAAACTCTTAGAATTTTCTTAAAACTTCATAAAGCTTAATTTTTCCATTTTTGATCAGAAACACGTCATTTCAAGTTTGTTTTACACCAAATTTCACAGATAAGACAAATAACATATAATAAACCTGTTCCGGGCTCCAGAACCATAATACGAGCCAGGTAACACGGTTTTAACTTAATTATTCATTTTCAAAATCCTTTATTATTTTAAGAAATAATTTTCTTTAAAAATTCATTTCTCGGGCTTGGGACCTCGGAATTCAATTCCGGGCATACGCCCAAGTCCCATATTTTCCTACGGACCCTCTAGGATCGTAAAATCACGGGTCCGGGTCTGTTTACCAAAAATGTTGACCAAAGTACTTTATTCAATTATTTATTATTAAAATCCCATTTTTTATCACATTTTCACATAGAAGCTTCCCGGCTACACGCCCGGCTGCGCACGCATATTGAGGTGAGATTAACGGAGGCTTACGGGGCCTCGAAACACATATTTAGCTTAATTAACTCAGGATGACCCTTTTGGGTCATCACAAATTGGGATGGTCCGGCCTGGTGTGGAGGAATTAGGCTAATTCATAGTCGGGGAATTATTCTCACCCGCATAATTCAATTGGGAATCAATGGCCCCTCGTGGGGTGGCATTGGCCTGTTGGCCGAGTCGCGCTTTCTTCCTGAGTGCCATTTGCTGAAAGATAGAACGATGCACGAGTTAGAGAGAGACAACCTCACTTTTCACTCTATCGCATGCTACAAAATAACAATGAAGGGTAGTAATCCTAAATGTCCAAGCAACCTCCTAATTATAGATGTGGTCGACAACACACCGATAAGAAGGGCTCTACTTGACACGGCTCTGACACATCCTAGGACACTTAAAAACCTTAGGCTATGATACCAAGTTTTTCACGCCCCAGCCCTGGGGGACGCGACCGGTGCTTAACCGACTGAACCTAGTCAAGCAAGCCTGCTTAGCTGTTACTACCCGACTCATTTACTCCCCGAGTTTATATCATAACATTGTATACTGAGTTAACAGGAGATAAATCAAACGCATACATTCATGATGTTAGCCCATTCTTTTTCATATATCGATACCAACATTTAGGTCTCCCAAAACATGCATACTGATTACAATATTTAAGAGATAGGATTACAGCTACGTGTTAACCCAACAACTACCCAAAACATATACGACCCACATAAGTGTCTACAGAGCCTCTAGAAAATAAGAAAGATGGACATAATCTTGCCGGCGACAAGACCTCGCCTATACCTTGAAATGGAACAACATACACAAAAGAGAGCAACATAGATTTACACATGGCCAAGGGAGGAAATGGGGCTCACCAAAACTGCTGTAAGGAGGAGGAGAGGGCATCATTATCGACGCTCGCAGCTACCAGCTACAAAGCCACCTACATCCATAAGACGATGTAGCGCCCCCGGCAAAAGGGACGTTAGTACCATTGGATAGTACTAGTATGTATGAACAAACTCCACTCTAGATAGAATAAACATCAAACATGTAGTAACACAATTAGAGACCTCATATAACAATTCACAGAAATAGGGGGGAAACACAAATAAGAGTCACCATGTTTTCTTATCACGTTTTGCCATCTTTTGGTTAATAATCTTTTAAAGACAAGTGATATTATTATTAATCTACAACCGTGTCGTTGTCACACAGAGTCCGGTCTCTGCCCGACTGGCTAAGCCATCCTAAGTGTGACATAAATATACAACCGTGTCGTTATTACACGGAGTCCGATTTTCGCCCGATCGGCTAAGCCATATCATTTGAACTAGTGGGAAATCATCATTATCATACTTTCATTATTACCACCGTGTCGTTATCACACGGAGTACGATCTATGCCCGATCGGCTAAGCCATCCCACTTGGAACAATGAGACATCATCAATATCATACCTTCATAATTACCAGCATGTGTACATCATGGATTCCGATCTCCGCCCGATCGGCTAAGCCATATTATTCTAGGACATAACCATATCATTTTTAAATATTTTTGTTCACATCTCATATCATTTTAATCCTTTAGTTCACATTTCTTCTCATCCTTTAATTTACAATGATTGGCACTTGGGCTCATTTCACCTTTTAGGTTACATTGCTTTCTCTAACCATATCATAAATTCATCCTTCACCTCGACCAAAACCATCACATAAGAGGAGTCATACACATAGTAAAAAAAGGAGCATAGTGATCACATTTCATACATTCAAATAGTATAATGACATGGTAGTAACATAGAATGACATAAAAGCAAGAGTTTTGCAACTTAACACACAAAACCCATTTACTCTTTAGAGAATCAAACAAGGGAATTCATACCGTACATTTTGGCACCAACGATTTTATTCCATGAATATTAGAGTTAGCCATACATACTCGATTTTGGGTTTTTCCTTAATTTCTACGACAATCCACCGAACGCTTTTAGCACCTTCAATATAATTCATAATGTAGCACAATTGAACCCATAATTAGGAATAATGATCATGGCTTGATCTTACTTGAGCATTGTATCAAACATTGTGCTCATTAAGATTGCATGGTCCCCTTTTTATTGAAAGATTACTCTAACGTATTTCCCTTTACTAGTTTAAGATTACTTGGTTATAGGCAAGTACGGTTTCCATACCCATTCCCATGAACTAACCTATCCATGGTCCATTTTAACTAAAATCTAGAAATTAAGGTTGGTGTGGTAGAAGCTTACCTCATTGAGGGAAGAAATTGGTGCCCTTCTTGATTAGTTCTAAGCTTGAGTGGTGATGGAGGATCAACTGGAGGGAGTTTGGACCTTCTCTCTCTAGAACCCACTCTCTTCTAACTCTAAATCATCAGGAAATGGCTAAAAATATAGGGCATGGGTGTTATATAAGTCTGGGGGTCGGATTTTTAAAATTAGAAAATGGGTGCCCGACGCAGGTTTGTGGTCCAAAATATGATCACATTTCGGTTATGCGGTCCGCAAACCCGCCGCATATCTGGACTCAACTGGGCAAAAAAGAAAAAGGAAAATGTGTAGGTATACGTCAACTATGCGGTCCGCATACCTGTTATGCGGTCGCATAGTGTACCGCATAACTCCTTCCGCAAAACTAGAGTGCAAATTTGCGACAAACTATGTGGCCCGCATACAAGAAATGCGATCGCAATTTGGGCCACACAGTTGCCCTCGAAATGGACAGCAAACTGTCCAGCTATGAAGCAATTATGTGGTCCGCATACCTTATATGTGACCGCATAGTGGACCACATACCTTATATGCGACCGCATAGTGGACCGCAGATCCCCATCCCTCCACGAATTTTCTTCCTCTAAGTCCGGGGGTACTTTTCACTCCTAAGAGGTCCTAACCTAAGACTTTCTACGACTATCTCAACATGGGGATCTAATTGGGCATCGTTTTTGGTTAAGGATTCTACAGGTCTTTAAATATTGTGCACAAAACACTTGCATCCAAAAGCCCTAAGGGGGGATATTTTGGGGTTTCTCCCGTTAAGTAATTCATAGGGATTTTTCTCTACAAATGGTCTGGTCATGCATCTATTTATTATATAGCATGCAGTGTTTATTTCCTCAGCCCAGAAGCTATGGGGTAGTTTACTAGAAAGAAGCATGGTTCTGGCCATATCTTCAAGAGTTCTGTTCTTTCTTTCAGCAACTCCATTTTGTTGTGGAGTTCTAAGGGCAGAGAAGTTGTGATTTATGCCATGTTCATCAAAAAATTCAGCAAATGTTTCATTTTCAAATTCAGTACCATGATCAGATCTTATTGATGCAAGTTGATTTCTTAACTGTTTTTGAATTTTTCTAACAAATGAAGTAAACATATCAAATGCTTCATATTTAGATGTTAGAAACAATGTCCAGGTAAACCTAGAGTAGTCATCAACTAGCACCATAACATATTTCATACCACCTCTGCTCAAGGTTCTCATATGACCGCATAGGTGCATATGGACCAGTTCCAACGTCCTGGTGGTACTGACCATTTTCTTTATTTCGAATGAGGATCTTACCTGCTTCCCCCTTGCACATTCCTCACAGACTTTGTCTTCCTTGAACTTAATGTTAGGGAGCCCTACCACTAAGTCCTTGGAGACTAGTTTGCTAAGCTGAATTAGACTTGCATGACCAAGTCTTTTGTGCCAAAGGAAGGGATCACTGTCCAACACACTTAAACAGGTGAGTTCATTTTCGGATAGCGTGGACAAACCTATGACATAGATGTTATTCACTCTTTTTCCCTGCAAGACAATCTTGTTAGTAAGAAGAGTAATCACAAAACATTTAGTGGAAGTGAATGCAACTAGGTTACCCCTGTCACACAGTTGTGACACACTGATCAGGCTATATATCAAGCCATCTATCAAGTACACATTTTCAATGGAACATGTGTCATCCTTACCTACCTTACCAACCCCAATAATTTCACATTTCTTCCCATTTCCAAAAGAGACATTTCCTCCTTTGAGGTTTTCAAGTGAAAGGAAATGTTCCTTGTTCCCTGTCCTATGTTTTGAGCAACCGCTATTCAAGTACCATATTTGGCTTCTTCCTCTCACTTAAACCTACAAATGGAAATCAAGGGTTAGTCTTAAGTACCCAAACTAGGTTGGGTCCCTTTCTATGAGAGAAAGGATGAATTAAGTTTTTTCTAGCCCAATTTGGTAACCAATTATTCTTTCGAACAAAACTTTCATTCCTTCGACTGGCCTGCTCTTTAGCAGTGCATTCAATTTTGTAGTGACCAGTCTTACGACAGTGGGTGAAAATTTTATTCTCAGGAAGAGTGAGATACTTGCTTTTGGGATCCTATTTTGGCAGTTGACTTCCAAATCCAAGTCCTCTTCTGTTGCTACTATGATTTTCTTGAAGCCATGTCAAGGAATCAGAGGATTTATTCCATTTACATGTTCGATCTAATTCATGTGTGACCTTACCAAGTTCTTCTTTTAGTACTCTTATTTGTTCATCTTTATTGTACATCTTATCCTTTAGTTTTCCTACATTCTCTTCTAACATGAGTTGAGAGTGATCAGTTGTCTTCTTGCTAGTTCTTAGTTTCAGTTTTTAATTTCAGATTTTAGCTCTAGGATCTTAGTTTCAAGTGGATGAACCAGGTCCTTCAAGGCAGTGTTTTCCTTTTCAGATTCACTTACTCTGATTTCCAGGTTCTTACACTTTGTTTTTAACATTACACACTCCTTAGACAGTTGTTCATTCTCTTTATTTATTTCATCAAAATCATCTATGAAATCAAGTAGCAACTCATCTGATTCATCAATTTCCATAAGTGCTTGTCCTTCTTCCTCACCATCTTCTGATTCTTCATCTGAGCTTTCTCCCCAAGCAGCAACCATTGCTTTAGTTGTGGTTTTCTTGGGATAGACCAGTTCCTTCTTCCTGTTCCTTCGTTCAGATCTTCCCCTTTTCCATTCTACTTCCCACTGAGGACAATTCTTGATGTGGTGGCCAGTTTTTCCACATTTGTAGCATCCCTCATTGGTTGGATTTTCTGGAGCTTTTGCTTTATTGTAGTTTCCACATCTTGAGATGCCCTTTTTCATTATGAGGTAGTTTCTGAATTCCTTAGTGATCATGGCCATCTCATCTTCCTCCAGATCTGCTCCCTCAATGATTCTTAGTGCTAGACTTCTTTCCTTCTTTGGAGCATCCATTTTCATTGTCTGGCTTCTGATTTCGTAGGCAGTGAGATTTCCAATAAGCTCGTCAAACCTAAGCGTTGCCATGTTTTGGATTCCTGGATAGCTGTGATCTTGCTTTCCCAAGAAATTTGCAGGACCCTAGTCAGGATCTTCTCAACCCCGTCCTCTTCAAGAATGAACTTTCCAAGAGACTTGAGTTTATTGGTCAGTGTTGTGAACCTTGTATACATCTCTTGGATGTCTCTCCTTCCTTCATAGTGAAGTTATCATATTGGGAGTATAGTAGCGTACCTCTTGACCTTTTCACTTGAGGTGTTCCTTCATGAGCTACTTGCAAGGTATCCCAAATTTCTTTGGCAGTGGTGCAACTTTGAATTCTACTATACTCGTCTGGACCAAGTCCACACACTAGCCACTTTTTGGCCTTGGAATTCTTCTCCCATTTTCTTAAGTCTTCAGCAGTGCAATCACCTCTTGTCTTTTGCACGCCTACTCCTTCAGCGGTCTTTTTCATAGTAGCTAAAGGACCATCAATGACTATGTCCCATAGTTTATAGTCTTTCCCAATTAAGTGATCTTTCATCCTGTTCTTCCACCATGAGTAGTACTGCCCGTTAAAGAGTGGATGCCTAGCAGTTGATTGTCCTTCCAGTTCCCAGGTGGTGTGTTCATTTTGATCTTTTCCAAAGGTGTTAACCTCTTTAAGGATAACCTGCTCTGATACCAATTGATGTTTTATACGTCAATACCACCCAAGAGGGGGGGTGATTTGTGTGGTGTCCAATATTCGAGTGCTGTCATTATAGAAGAACCAGGTTCTTCTAGGTATTCCAACTTCTACAGTTTGCGGAATAATAATTGCAGAAACAAAAGTACACAGTAATTTTACGTGGAAAACACCTGGCTCAAAAGGTAAAAAAAATACGACCTACTTCCAAGTGGGATTTTTCTAAACTCATCACTATGTCAATGCGCCAAACAGCATTTACAAAATAAACTCTTTTGTAAACCTAAGGACTAACTCTAATCCCCTTGTGGAAAACTTCAAGTTAACTCTAACTTGATTACTGTGTACCTATTACAATTGTTTCTTGATAAAGCTGAAAGATACAATTTGTAATCAAATACTACAAACAACTAGACTCAAAAGATAACAGATGGAACTGGTTCTTCGAGCTGGTTCAAGTAGCTTTTTAGTCGCACATGGATTCTTCACATGAACTGCTTGCAAATTGCGTTAGTAATTTTGCTTTCAATTCTTGTTTCACTTCTATGTTTGTGCGCCCCGTTCAGCAGGAACACTTTGACAATATATAGGATCAGTAGTTGAGACGTTGAAGTAGAATTCTGATGCAACTCTTCCTTGGTGGAAGAGTTTGAGTTGATCTCAACTTCCTTGATCCTCCTCTATCTTGATTCTGTCCTACCCGAATACGAAGTCCATCTCCCTATCACTTTGCAATCTTTTCGCTTAGGGGATAACCCCTTAATTCAGAGATGGTGTTTATCTCCTACGTGTGAGCTTTTCTCGTGTCATTCAGTCTGCATGTCTATGTATTCCATGATGGACCTGGTTCAACTGTGAGGACATTTGTCATTCTTGAAAACCATTAAGTGACTTGATTCAACACTTATGTCAAACCAAACTCCGCCTTCACATCAATGTATTTTACCTCATACTTCTTTAAGCACAATTAAATCAAGAGTCACCACTTTTCAAGGGACTCTTGCTTTTTCAAAATAGTGCACCTTTCTCCTTATTTTATTTGTTCCACTCAGAAACTAAACCAACCATCCCACACTTTAACTTTTACACAGTTCATAACAATTCAAGTGCTCATGAGAGGTTAAAAGGTTCAAATAGATAGTTAATTCAAACAAATGGGTAAAGCTTGTAATGTGGTTGCCAACGAAACAAGATTACAGGCTCAAAGGGGTTAACTACGATACATAATAATTAGGCGGGTAAAATATACATATCTGGCAACAAAGAAATGCCTGTATCACTTCCAAGAATGAACAAAACTACAATTTCGCTTTGAAAACACACGGGGCAAGTTCTAGACATCAAATGCAATGCACATAATAACACCCAAACCTCACACACCCATGGAACATAACTCAGTGAGGATTGGATTCATCAAGACACTCTAGTCACAGAAGTTAAGAAAAGCTAAAATCATACAATTTAAGGTACTTATACAAGAGTCAAAAACTGAGCCTAAGCGTCAAAACCA